>CABHPR010147981.1:22254-39528 GCA_902168415.1 Peromyscus melanophrys | reverse complement strand
AAAAAAAAATCAAGATATAGTAACTCTTAGAAAGGGCATATAGATGAAATTAGGATCGGTGAATTAGAAGAATTCCTCAGAATATAGAACAACAACAACAACAACAAAAAACCAACCCAAAAAAACAAGGTCAAAGGAGTAGAAATTATGAGGATAATAATAATAGTAAAAACCTATAAAACAGAGCTTCCTGTCCAAGATCATCAGAAGGAAGACAAGCAGAAAATGACATGAATAAAGAAATAGCAGTCAAGGGGAAACTATTAAACAGCCTTTAACAAAAGAAGTATGTGAATGTGAAAGTCTCATTATATATATGGCATTATAATAAACACATATGTATATGTAGCTTGATAACATTTATGTAAAATTGATAAAAATGATATTAGTAACTATATAAAATTGAGACTTTCACATTCACATTCACATAGTTCTTTTGTTAAAGGCTGTTTAATATTTTCCCCATAAAGTCTTAGGCTTTAAACCAGTAGAAAAATCCAGCACCATCTTTAACAAGGAAAATAAACCAGTCACAAGGAGAAAGAGAAGCTTTCTTTGGCATCAAATTTACCTGCAACACCAACCCTAGAATGTGACAAAGGAAGATTTATGCACTTAGAGGAGCAAAAACAGAGACTACCTTCAGAAAACAACTCCATAAGGAACTTCTTCAGCCAGCTAAAAAGAAATTAGCACAAGATGTTCCACCAAGAGGAAGCTAAACATCCTGAAGCCTGCAGAGGACAAAACCCACAAAGTATTCCCGGGGTCTGATGTGGGCTGTGGGTAAGGCACGCCTGTGCATCCGTCTTGCTTCTGTTCTGTTGTGGTTAGAAATGTTGGGTTCCTTAGCTGGAGCGTGAACAATTCTCATGCAATTGGGGACACGTGCTGTTCAGAAGCAGAAGCATGAGAAGCGCAATACCCTTATTAACACTTGTGCAAGGGCTCTGCGTGAGAGACCTTGCAACAGCTGCAGGTAGCATCTGGCTTGGGTCCTGAAGTGGGCCTTTTCCACTTTTTTCCCTAACGAAATCTATATCTTGAGAAGTGCAAACCCACTTGAGTCGGAGGTGTAGACTCTCTCAAGGGTCTCTCAGTATTAAGAGCTGCAGAACAGATCGTGAAATCATGTCCTGCCTGCTCCCCTCTTGCCTCCTGTGAGTACAGAGTTGGTAGAGCAAAAGTAAGTCAGGGGCATTTTTGTGAAGGAATTTGCATTTGGAGGTGAGAAGCTATCAGGCAGCATTGTGTAAATAGGGACCTTTGAAGATAGTATTAGAGAGAAACCAGGCTAGTGAGTACAAGGGCTAAGCATTCCCTGGCTTTGCATTGCCTTCCTGTGGTTTGTGCTATCTTCCTTCTCTGGCTGCAGCAAGCCCAGGCCATTGGAAAGGCTCTGAACACACTGATGAGGGGCTGCTCACCTGAAACTCTCTGCTGCCTCCTGGAACCGCTGCCTGTCAGGTAGTTCTCAGCCAGAAGTCACTCTATCCCCATGGTTCTCAACCTTCCTAATGCTGCGACCCTTTAATACAGTTCCTGGTGTTGTGGTGACCCCCAACCATAAAATTATTTTCATTGCTACTTCATAACTGTAATTTTGCTACTGTTATGAATCATAACGTAAATATCTGTATTTTCCAATGGCCTTAGGTGACCCCTGTGACAGGGCCATTCAGCCCCCAGGTTGAGATCCACTGCTCTAGCCTAATAACATGCTGGGAAATTTAACCTTATCTTTTATATTTTCCATCTCAAGTGATGCTCTACAAAATCATCTATTCTCATGCAAAAAATGCAAGGAGCTTATATGAATTACTTTTCATGAAGAGCAGCTTAGGAAAGGAAGACTGAACTGTCCCTGAGAGCATGGTGGGGAAGGTGTGATGGTGGAAATATAGCCAGCTGGTCACATGGCAGCGGCACTCAAAAGGAGAGGACAGACAGGAAGTGGGGCAGGGATATCAAGCCTCAAGGCTGGCCCAGTGACCTTCTGTAAGTCTCCAGAGGTTCTGAAACCTTCCTAAACAGCGCCCCCAACTGGGGATCGAGTGTTCAAACATGTGAACAGAACATTAAAGTCACAGCATGACCAGAAGCAGTCTAATTTACAATATGAACTCTTTTCCTTTATGAAGATGCTACTGAAAATTCAAACATTGGGGCTCTCTGTTTGCAAAACCCTGAGTAAAAATACCTACAATATCTCTCTTTTTGGTTTCATTTTCTGCCTATTTGGAGCCAGAGAGTTCTCACCCAGATACTTAGGTATAATTTGTGATTTTAGCTTCTATTATCTTTCATTAAAATGATTGAAACCTCTTTAGCATTAGCATCTTCTAAGTTCAATTCAACAAAGCTCAAATCACCCCTATATTCCAGTCCAGTCTACTTCTCTCTCTCTCTCTCTCTCTCTCTCTCTCTCTCTCTCTCTCTCTCTCTCTCGACAGGGTCTCACCATTTACTCTGGCTGTCGTGGAACTCACTATGTGGACCAGGCTTGCCTTGAACTCACAGAGACCCACCCGCCTTTGCCTTCTGAGTGCTGGGATATTAAAGGCATGTTTCACCACGCCAGGCTCCATTTAAAAATTTTTTTGGATTATTTTAAATACAACTTTATTCTGATTCTAAACCAAAGAAAGAGGGATGACAGTAACGAACAAGATCTCACCACTGAATATTTCGCTGTGACTGTAGCAGCAACCTTATCTTTGAATTCAGGAAGGAAACAACTGCATTCCAGACAGTTAAATATACAAGTCTGAACTAAACTAAGGTATGTTTAACTGCCACATTGACTCAGAAGCCCATTCATCTCCTTCAGTGTCCCATAAGAGCACATGCTCTGCATAGCCGAATGAGGCGGCTCACACACTGACATCACAGGACAGTCGCCTGTAAAGCTAGACTTCCAATGCAGGTGTCCATCCGCACTTTCTTACAGGTCATCATCTTCATCCTGCAGGGCAGTCATTTGAGCAACCTCTATATCACGTGTCTACTCTGCTGCCAAAGCTGGGTCCATGACCACCTCATGTGGGGTGGGGCAAGAGCAGGTATGGCAACAAACTGCAAGTTAGGATCTCCAATGAGCTCTCTGGCAAGCCAGAGGAAAGGCTTTTCGCGTTGTCGTTACGTTCGGCAGAAATGTCACAGTGCTGAAGATTCTTCTTTCGGTGGAAGACAATAGATTTTGCCTTCATTTTCCTCTTTAATATCCACTTTGTTGCCACACAACACGATGGGGGTGTTTTCACACACACATACCAGATCTCTATGCCAGTTAGCTATGTTCTCATAAGTAACTCTAATGTTATAGCAAACATTATAACGGAACACTAGTGTTGTGTGTTTTTGGTCTTTTGAGGGGCCTGCCACCCAGCCCCCAAATAAATCACACACAGAGGCGTATTCTTAATTATCAATGCCCGGCCTTAGCTTGGCTTGTTGCTAGTCAGCTTTCCTTAGCTTTAAATTAGGCCATCTGTCTTTTGCCTCTAGGCTTTTCCCATTCTCTTACTTCTGTAGATCTTACTCTTACTCTATGACTTGCTGTGTAGCTGGGTGGCTAGCCCCTGATGTCCTCCTCCTTCTCTGCTACTACTTTTTTCTCCCAGATTTCTCTTTCTATATATTCTCTTTGCCTGGCAGCCCCACCTATCTTTTCTCCTGCCTTGCTATTGGCCGTTCACTTCTTTATTAGACCATCAGGTGTTTTAGACAGGCACAGTAACACAGCTTCACAGAGTTAAACAAATGCAACATAAACAAAAGTAACATACCTTAAAATAATATTCTATAAAACACTAGGCTTGGATATAGTAGCCATCGTGCAGGCCCCCAAACTTCTCCTGACCAGCTGTGTCTCACACATTGAACTTGATAGGTCCTCTATTGGTATGGAACACCAGGGTGCACGTCCACACCCAGGGCAACTGCATACTTTTTCTCAAACGTGCCCATCAAGTGGCGCTCCATGAATGTTGTCTTCCTGGTGCAGCCATCACTCACCAGGATGAGCTTGAACAGGACCTGTGGCTCTCCCTGTGCCCCAGTTTTCATTTTTGGCTCCAGAGGATTGAAAGGATGCAGTGATGCCTATAACGTTAGCAAGTAGATTGGCATCAGAAGGCTTAACTACTAGCTTTAGATATACTTCAGAAGTCTGTTCCCTTATTCTGTTTCTTTTCAGTTAGCCACTTAGTTCATGAAGATCCATAACTTTCCACATCATGTTTTCAGGATATTCCAAAAGATTTCAGAATATTCCTGGCCTTGAACAACAATCATATGATTATGAATGTGGTTGAAAAGAAATTCTGTACAAAACAGCAAATATGATCCAGAAAAACATTGCAAGTACAGCAGACACTAAGGAAGTAAGGCTTTGTCCTGTGAAAGTGAGTGTGGTCTGGCATTTGGAAATCTGTTAGTGATTCCACTCTACTAATAGGTTAAAGGAGAAAACCCACGTGACTGCCTCTGTGGATGTTGAACGCACATTTTTACAAAACTAAGCATCGTTTCCCAGTTGAAACTTACTTAGTGAGTTCTGAAAGCTATAAAGCACAAAGGACATGAGACACGACACGAAGGGCAACCTTGAATTTAATGGTATAATTATAGAGGCCTCTCCAGTAAAGATAACACAAAATGGACACTGTCCCTGAGGTCGGCTAGGATGAGACTAGATTCCTCGTCTAAGCAGTAAGATAAGATAAAGTAAAATATTCAAATATTTGAGGGAAAGAGGCAAACATCCTGGTTATTTGAGGATGATAGAATTGTTTGGATGGACTATGTAACAAAATTAACTATTAAGAGGTTTCTGTCTTTTTGGTTTTTTTTTTTAACTATTATTATTATTAAGGCTTTGGGCACAAGGAAATATGCAGAACAATAACCCTCTGGTATGTAAATCACCACTGGTTAGGTAATAGTATTAAACTTTTGTTACTCTAACAAGCTCCAGAGACAGTCAAGGATAAAGAGAAGGGTTTTACTTTACTTTCCAGTTTTATAGACTTTGGCTCCGATTGGTTGGGTTCACTGCTTTGGGCCTGTGGTGAGGCAGTCCCTTGTGGTGTCAGTACATGACAAACCCTTCACCTCACAGTCAGGACATGAGAGAGAAGAGGAAGACTGTTTCTGAAGGTACACCAGCTCCCAACAGCACCATGGTCTGGAGGCCAATCTTTTAACATGGGTGTCTTTTGAGAATATTCTAGATGCAAACCACTGCAGCAGCCAATAGTTGGAATTCGGACAACAGCAAGCTCTTTAACGCACCTGGGGATAATGGCAGACAGGAGATGTCAAGGCCAGTGCTGTGGTTTCTCCCAACCAAAGCACAGTGTGGTGGTGTCGGAAGCTGTGCCTTAGGGAAGGATACAGGTACTGGATTGCTTATCTGGATAGCAGGTTGATACAAAGTTGTTCCAGCCTCCCAACTGGCTCTCCTGCTTCCTCCTTCGCCTTGTGATCTCCCTCCCAAATACTCCTGCCACTGATGCGGCTGGCTGCTGAAGCGCACCAGAAGGGCCACATGACAGGCCAATCAGATTGAAGTTGTCCAGTCTTGGGCTTTTACCCTCAAACTGTGACCTAAACAAACCTCTTCTTATAAATTATTCAGCTTTGGGTATTTTGTTATAGCAGCATGAAGCAAACTAAGACAGCCAATGTAAAGAAAATCATGTCTTTATTATGTAAGCAAAAGAAGAATAAGAAATAAATACATTGTTTCTCTAAGGTAGGCTCAATATTGTAAAGGGGATATTTCTCAAATTAGTTCATAAATGTAACTTTAGTAAACAAAACACTGAGATAGTTTTGGTGAAAAGATAATTTAATCTAGAATTAATCTGGAAGAATAAATGGAAAGAAACAGTCAAAAACTGAGGAATAAAAACATAATGTAGGGACCGGAGAGATGGCTCAGTGCTTAAGATCCAGAGGTTCTGAGTTCAATTCTTAGCATCCACTCATGATGAGATATGGTGCCCTCATCTGGCCTGCAAGGATATGCGGGCAGAACACTCTATACATAATAAATAAATAAATCTTTAAAAAATGTAAGGAGAGTTACATTATTAGCACAAACTATAAAGCTCCAGAGACCCCTCCCCTCCTCAAAGTGACCCTGGGGTAGGTAAAGCTATCTCAGAGAATGGAGTAGAGAATGCATAGGAACACAGCAGAAAGGAGCCTTTTACACCACCAGCAACAATAGGCAATTGAAATATTGTGACAATTAACGATCCACTTAGAAGAAAAAGAAAAGAATGGCAAAGAAATATTAGAGCATGTTGTTTTGTAATCTTGGGATAGAGGAGTTCTTTCTTAGTGTATAACAAAGCCTCAGGCTGACATATTTGACTAGGTACAAATTCTGAATGTCTGTGGAACAAAAGACAGCTACAGAGAGTTAAAAAACAAGCAACAGACCCAGAGGAAGTATCTATGATGCCTGTAGCAGACAGCGATTCATATCTAGACTGCAAGGGCTTGGCAGAAAATGGACCAAAGGCATTGAGTTTGTTAAGGAAATAGTTGCTGACATAATAGGCAGACCTCAGACCTCACTGGGAACCTCAACTAGATGATTACCCAGTAGCTCTCCTCTAGGCAGTGATACAGGAACCTGGATTTTGTGTCTTTGCTATGTGGCTCCCAAGACTGAAGTAGGATACACAGCAGCACCATATTGCCATGACAACAGTCTTCATCCTTGGCCCAGCTAGAATGCCTCTGATTTCCAAATAAATGTTGTGCCAAGGGCCCCCCAATGATGAGCAGCCACAGTGTGTGTAGAAATGTGGTCAAAGCAGAGAAACGCTTCACCCCTCATGCTTTCAGTTATTGCAAGATATTGACTGAGTGGGTGTTGTGGTGTCAGGGACAGGGTCTCCACTCTCACGGAGTGTGTCCAAAGCATGCTG
Organism: Peromyscus melanophrys; assembly: GCA_902168415.1. Taxonomy (NCBI): domain Eukaryota; kingdom Metazoa; phylum Chordata; class Mammalia; order Rodentia; family Cricetidae; genus Peromyscus; species Peromyscus melanophrys. The sequence continues at coordinate 32,581 of CABHPR010147981.1, read as the reverse complement.
GGAAAAAGCCCTAGATAACCCATGCATGCATTCTTCAGTCTGCTCTGTGATGGACTCGGGAGATAAAACACGAGCCTTTTGCTAGGTGATGCTTTTATTTTAGTAAGGAAGAAAGGAGGAAGCAGAAGACCAAGCAGATCTCAGACCAAGAGCATTCCACAGTGCTACAGGTTGGGAAACCTTAAGCAACCAGCCCAAACCACCTCTCCTGGGAGGAGATGTCTGAATTGTGGCATTAGAGAGGGGTCCCAGCCAGGCATGTGAGCATCAGAAGGAACAGCACGTGATGCAGGGGAATAGTAAGACTAAAGACTCTCAGGTGGGAGTGAGCTTAGCATTCTTGAGTTATTACACAAAGAAGGTTGGCTTGGAGAAGTGAGCCACAGGGAGTTTGGGTAGTGTCTACAATTGTTCTATAGGAGGAGAAAAATAACAGGATGCAAAGGAGACACTTTTGAAAATGCTTCTGAAGTCTGTTTGGAAGCACTCTGTCTCCTGACTAGCCTTTATGCCACATTTTGCTGACTGTAGTCATTTGACAGGTTTCGGTGGAGTAGAGTATGTCAATATGCAGAACAAATCACAGGTCTGTGGACATTTCATCACCCTTGATTCAATTAGCAAAGTTCATGCCCACACGATTTATCCTGGGCTGGCTTCATGAGAAACGTTTCAAACCCAATAAAGACTTAAGTGGCTGTTGATATTGTTAAGTGCTGTCTGTTTTGGTCACTGGGTCTAGTTGTAATTTGGGGATGTGTCTTCAGTTTCCCATTAAAGCACAGAGAAACCATTCAACAAAGCCCCTCACACAGGGTCTGGCTGGCCCCTAGCCCCATGCAGTATAGACCCAAATATGCGCAGGTGGGCTGTCTAAGACTTCTCTCCAGAATGCTCTAGACACACCTCACAAGGATGGTGTCTACGTTCCTGACACCCACGACACCAGTTCAGGCAATATCTTGCAATAATTGAATGGGTGAAGGGCGTGAAAGGCGAGGTTTTCTGTATTTTGACCACATTTTATATATTCTGTGGCTGTTCATCATCAAGACATTTCTTTGGGAACTGGAGGCCTTCCAGCTGACCCAAGAATAGACTATCGTCATGGAAATCTGACTGTTGCTTTCCCATCTCACCACCTACCTCTCACCATACCTTCCTCTTCCCTACCCACAGTGTGAACCACTGGTGGCTTTCCCAGGGCACTTCCTCCAGGCTTGTGCAAACATGAGTCATCTGTGTGGAAAGGGCCACTGTGCCGGAGCTCAACTTACAGACTAGTCGAGTAAACTGCTTATCCAGACAGTCCTAGGTCAAATGTCACGGAAGAGCATTGTTGACTGTCTCTCCTTCCATCCCTGGACACATCAAATTTCCCTGCCATCCTGTCTCCCTGCCTTTTTCACAGTGTTAACAGAAGTTCACAGTTTTATTCTGGAACAGTTTGTGCACAGTGTATTGTTGTGAGTACAGAGACAAGCCTTTGCTGGATTTAATTTCAGCTCGGCCACTCACAAACTTGGGTGAAGCATTTCCTCTTTCTATTTCTACTTTTTCACTGTAGAAAGTGCAGAAGGAGGGTGCTAGGATTGCTTCAAGCAGAGTTATGAACATTGAGAGAATAAATGACAAGTCATAGCATTAGCTCATACAATTGATGAACCCGTTTCCTCTGTCACCCTTCCCTTTTTGTCTCCTTATTTGCTGGTCCCTGTTCTCTGTCAGATTCTCAATACGTGTGTGTGGGGTGGCGGCAGAAATCTACACTGGGTGTTTTTCTCAGTGACTTAGGGTGTTTCACTGAACCTGGACTGCACCAATTTGACTAGATTGGCTGCCTAGAAAACCCCAGGGTTTTTCCTGTCTCTATTAACCAGTTGCAAGGATTATAGGCATGCACCACTGGCCCTGGGTTTAGGAAAATATTTATTGTTGTTATTTTTAATTATGTTTGTGTGTATGTCTGTATGTATATAAGTACGTGTATCCTGGGAAACAGGGCATTGGGTAGTAGAGATAGACCTACAGGTGGTTGAAAGTCAACCAACCTGGGTGCTAGGAATTGAACTCAGGTCTTCTGCAAAAGGAATACATACTTTTAACTGCTGAGCCATCTCTCCAACCCTGGCCCTGACCTTCTATTTTGTGGGTGCTGCAGATCAAACTCAGGTCTTCATACCTGCACAACAAGCACATTGCAGACTGAGCCATCTCTCCCAACCCTTTTGACTCTTCCCCCACCCCCTTCTTACTCTGCTATTGGATCAGATCCAGAGGGGTTCGTAGTTGGAATTTTCTTTGGGCCGACAACCAGCTCCCAAACAAAGACATGGAGACTTATTATTAGTTATGAAAGCTCAGCCTTAGCTTAGGCTTGTCCCACTAGCTCTTTTTAATTTAATTTAACCTGCTTCTCTTCATCTACCTTTTGCCTTGGGGCTTTTTACCTTTCTTTCCTTCTGTACGTCCTACTTTCCTGCTTCCTCTGTGTCTGGCTGGCCCCTGGTGTCTCCCTTCTTTCTTCCCCTGAGCCTAAATTCCTCCTCCTCCTTACTCTCCCTGCCTGGAAGTTTTGCCTATACCTCCTCCCTCACTATTGGCCATTCAGCTTTTTATTAGACCAATCAGGGGCCTTAGGCAGGCAGGTAAAACAATGACACATCTTCACATAATTAAACAAATGCAACACATACTTACATAGTTAAACAAATATTCTGCAACATAAACAAATGCAATAAACTTTACATAGTTAAACAAATGCAAAACATCTTTGCATAGTTAACAAATACTCTGCAACAGGGATAGATGGTGCAATTTTGTGGCCCCTCAAACTTCCCAGCAAAGGGACTCAACATGATGGGAGGTATTCTTTGAAATACTGGAATTGGGGAAGACTACTCAGATGAACTGATATTTGTAGAGAGAAAGGAGAAAGTCATGCAAGAAAACTAAACGAAATAACAAAATAAAATAACAAAATAAACAAAATAAAACAAACAAAAACAAACAAACAAAACAAAACATTGCTAAAGGAAATGTGTGTGTGTGTGTGTGTGTGTGTGTGTGTGTGTGTGAGAGAGAGAGAGAGAGAGAGAGAGAGAGAGAGAGAGAGAGAGAGACAGAGACAGAGACAGAGACAGAGACAGAGACAGAGAGAATGCCACATGGCCACAAAGTAGTGAAATGAGGGGAGACTCTTCCTAAGGAGTCCTAGGCAGGTATTTATCTGGATTAGAGAAAACCAGCCATTGTTGGACCTAGGACAGCTGGAATAAGGAATTAACTGCTTCTGCTAGAAGCCCTTAGGCTATTGTTCTGATTTACTCAAAAGTTTCCCCAACCTCTGCTGAGTGCCAGGACTCCCCATGAGGGCCAGGACCCAGAAACATGTACCACCAACCCAGACTGGAAGGTGTGTGGTGTTTCGAGAGAGATTGGCTGGGAGGCAAGACGCACAAGATAGCAAACAGAGGTGACCCTCGGTCGAGAGACTCCAGCCTAGCTGGGTGATTGATTGCCAAGAGCCCGCCTTGATTTTGTTCTCTAATTATGGTGTTTATTTGGTGCATTATAGCGGACCTGAAACCCCTCGTAGCAGCCGGTACTGATTCTTGTTACAATGTCCTAATTAAGCTTTGATTTATATGCTAATTTTATTCCAAGTGTGTTCAAAAGGGGGAAAGTTATTAGACTTTATTTTGAGATTACATTCTAATCCCGAGGTCTGCCTGAAAGCCGCTTGCTTGTTCTGTCACCTTTTGTTTCTAGGATGTTGGTGGCAATTGTGTTGATTTCCTCCGAGGGGAGAGATGATGAAGCGGTGAGGGGCTGTTTGGAGTCGGTGGGGCTTCTGCTAATTGGAATTATGTAACCTCTCGCCTTTGTCTTGACAGCTTTGCAGTGAGGCTTGGCTTGACTGCCCAGCTGGTTACGAGGGACGACTGGGGTGTGCCTTAGGGATGTCACAGGCTGGCGAACACTGGGTAGGAAGGCCATTCCATGAGGGAGGGATTGGATTTGGGAAGGTGAGCGGAAGTGTGGCTTTAGCACATGAGCCCCTGGTGTTGGTGAGGGTCACGCTACAGCAGCAAGGGAGGATGCGGCTGGGCTTCGCTGCAGAAAGAATGCGGCTTTTTGTGTGTTTGTTGTTCCAACAAACATTACCCTATGTGGCTAACTTGATCTTTTCCATTCAAGGGCTCAAAAGTCTTGTCATGAAGCAAATTACCTCTAGACCTCAGATTAGAAGATTCGTGCAGGTTCACAAAAGCCCTGAGATGGGACGCAAACTAGAGGATGTATCTGCATGGGGGCATTTTTCCCCCCTGGGGAAAACACTCAAGTTTACAGCAGATTTTTTAGTGCTGGCCTTTGGCAGTGTTGAAAAATCCTAGGATGAGTCATGAGATGGAGGCGTCAGGTTTGCGTCTGCCCTTTCGTCCGCTGCATCTGGCTGTGCCGTCCCTGCCTCTCTGCTTAGCCAAATCTCTGGGTGCAGTCTGAAGGCAGGGGGCCTGGGGAGCGAGTGGAATCAGGTGGCACTCTTCCCTGAACTGGTCCTTGTGGTGGTATTGTGTTCCCCCAAATATTGTGCACCCTAATAAACTTATCTGGGGTTAGAGACAGAACAGCCACTAGATACAGAGGCTAGAAAATGGTGGCACTCACACCTTTAATCCTAGCATTCCAGAGGCAGAAGTCCATCTGTTCAAGGATACAGCCAAGCATGGTGACTCACGCCTTTAATCCCAGAAAGCGAGCAGTTAATCCCAGGGAGTGGTGGTAGAAAGCAGAAAGATATATAAGGTGTGAGGACCAGAAACTAGCAGCATTTGACTGGTTAAGCATTTGGCTGGTTAAGCTTTTAGGTTTTGAGCAGCACAGTTCAGCTGAGAGCCATTCGGATATGAGGACACAGAGGCTTCCAGTCTGAGGAAACAAGATCAGCTGAGAAGTTGGCCAGGTGAGGTTAGCTGTGACTTCTTCTGTCTCTCTGATCTTCCAGAGTTCACCCCAATAACTGGCCTCAGGTTTGATTTTATTAATAAGACCTGCTAAGATTCATGCTACAGGTCCTCCTGAACCAGCATGGGCAACAGCACAGAGTCTCTGCTCTAAGCTGGTGGAGAGCACTATTTGCTTTCATGTTATGGGAAGGTGGCTTCTAACCTAAGTGAGGCTCAACCGGGAACCCTGGAGACCCATGGTATCCCAAGTCCTCCCTAACACAGCATAGCTCTGTCCCTGACACCATCCTTGGCCCTGCTGTGCCCTGGCTCTACAGATTCTTCCTCTAAACACCTGTGAGAATATAGGCAGTTTAACATGGTCAAATTAATTTCACCTTCTCCTTTTGTGTTTAATATAGGCTCTGCTTCCCACTGTGTTGCCTTCAACATCTTTAGTTTATTCTAGAAAAAAAAAAATCGTAAGGATTAAATTCTGTAAAATCAGTTATTCACACTGATAGGCGACCAGCACCATCTTGTTCACTGCCCTCACAGATTCTCTAGGGGAGCCTCTTGTCACTCCTATATATAGATGGGGAGAGAAAGGCCCCAAACTGTTGAGGCCACATAGCTTCTGCGTAATTAGTGATGATAAAGCTGATATGCCAGTCAGGCTCCGAGTCTGGGCTCAGCACTGTGCAGAGCCCTGTCTCCGGTTGGTTCTTTTTTTCCGCTCTTGTTCTTTCTGTGTATGTAGAACAGGGTCCCCCATGTAGCCCAAGCTAGCCCGGAACTGGTGATTCTCCCACCCCAGCTGTCCAAGAGCTTGGATTACAGATACAAACCCCGCTCAACTCCATCATTTCCTAAATGTCTCCTTTGCAGTCTTCGCTGTAATAACCATGCGCCTCTTCCCTGGGTGTGCAGACATGAGGTATGTGTTGGCCCTTCTAGTCCAAGACTATATTGCTCAAGGGGATTCTAAGAACTGTTCTCTGACAAATCAGGACCATGCCACTTAGCCCCAGCTGGTGACCCCAAGTTGAACAAGCCCTACTCATTTCTCGGTGCACCTAGGGTCTGCACTGCTGCATACCCCTGTGCAGCCAGAGTTTTGCATCTGACCTAGTTGGGTTGTGCTGTGGCTTCAGGAAAGTTCAGCACTTGCTTCAGATGCAGTGTGTTAACACCTCTGCTAGTCTTTCCTGCCTCCCTGTATTTTTAGCTTTACACCTTGGGTTCTGTGAACTCTTCCGTATCATTAAAATGTTAGGTGGTGGCTGCACAGAGGAAGGGTATTTGATCTTGCCTCCATCTTTGACGCCGAAGCAGAGGAGATGGCTGCTCCACTAAGACTCGGGTGACCCATTGAGTTAGTCTATCACAAAAATGCATGTTTAAAAGGGCATTGGGTAGGTACAGGTGTATCTGTTGGTAGAGTGGTTGCCTAGCATTCATAAAGACCTGGGTTTGATACCCAGCACCACATAATCTGGACATGATAGTGGACATCGGTAATCTCAGCACTCAGGAGGCAGAGGTAGGAGGATAAGAAGTTTAAGGTTATCCTCAGTGACATTGAGAGTTTGAGGCTAGCCTGAGCTACATAAGACCCTCATCCTATCTCGTTTAAGACTGTTGTTTTTCAATCCTCCTCTTTGTCGACATTCAGACTATTTAGTCAAAATGACGGCACACATCACTTAACATTTATACTTAGTGTGGTGGGTAGGACTTTCACAACAGTATATCCAAGCACACTACAGCCATCTTAGTTTTCTTTAACTCTGACTCTAGTTTGAACTGCCTAAATCTGATGGTCAAAACAAAAACATTGTAAACAAATGAACAGAAATATCCAACCTACTTTAATCAATTCTACAGACTATAATCAGCTGAGTTTTCAAGGCCTCTATTAATTAGGATGCTCTAACCTCCCAGCCCCAGGTCTGTGTTAAACTTGAGGCATCTCACCTGGCATGAAGATCTCAGGTTGGGCCTGGGGTCATCTGGTCCTGCCTAGTACCAGTCTAGTGAAAGAACCAGAAGCCCAGTGCAGTGTGGGGCATTGGATCTGCCCATGGAGGGACTGAGAAGCCCGAAGGGACAGTAGCTGGTGTCGCTGCCCTAAGGGCTACAGGGACATTGGGAGCTGGAGGTTGTGCAAAACCCATCTTGACCTCTAGTGAGATTGAAGCAGAGGCCACAGGTCTGTGCTACAAGACCAGAATCCCAAAGGATACATGTCCATAGAAGAACAGGAGCTGGGTGTTTCTCTCTCACAATGCTCAGTGCTCTATCCTTGGTCAGCTCCATCTAGACACAAGCATACAAGGAAGTCTGGGTAACAATGGAGTTCCCTATGTGGAGAGCAGAGGCAGGGTTCCTTACAAGTTATGAACAGATCTGGGAATAGACAAGTATCTGGAGAATTGGTGTCATCTGGCTGTGCAGACATGTGACAAGGAGAAGCCAGGTCTGCTCTCACCTTTGTGATTGTGCATGTTAACACGGCCTCTGACACATCCCTGAGCCATCTGGGAGAAGTCTGGCCATTCCTCTACATATTGTGTGTTTCCCCTCACCCTGATTCCTCTTTAGATTAGAAGCTCACTTCTCCCTCATATACTTCTCTCAGCAGTCACCACAGATTCTGGATTGCTCATAATGCTCTGTGGGTTGGGTGATGAGACTCAAGGAGTCCCTTCAGGCTGGCTCTGTGAAGCCATGCTGGGGTCCAGTCAGTGGGGACAGGTCATTCAATGTTCCATAAGGAGAAATGGGTCTCATAAGCTTCCCTTCACCCTGTCTTGGAAGATCATTTCCACCTGCTCCAGGATATGGCCATGGAGGTAGATGCCAGGACCTGGGTCACCTCTGCCTTTCCATCCAAGAGTCTGAGGAAGGATAAGGAAGAAAATGAATTGTAAGCTAGCATCTTGAGGTTTGATCTTCCTGACATCTACAGATAAGCAGGAAGAGGTGTGCTAACTCACACATCGCCTTACTTTATGTTGGCTCAACCTTAGCATTTCAGTACTCATCAGGGGGCTGGTAGGCTCAAGAAGGTGGAGGAAAGTTCTCATGGCCCTGTGTCTTTGCCTCTTGCTGACCTCATTCCCTTGGGAGACTCTAGGAAGGATTCACAGACTTCAGTTCCATGCTACAAAGCTGGGTCTCACCTTGGTAGCCATTTCCCTCTCCCCTTCTTGCCCCTGGCCTGGGCCTTTTACCTACTTCCCCATCAGGCCTGCCTGAATATGTGGCCTCTGCTCATCAATCCAGGTCATGGCTAATGTCCTGCAACTCTTGCTCACTGGCACCACTTGGGCAGTAGACGTCACTTCTTCTAAGGGTAGAGGACATTGAGTGACTGCTGGCAGCCAGCAAGTCCCAGCAATTCTCCTGACTCTGACTCCACAGTTCTTGGGTCATAGGCATGTGTATGACCATGTCTGGCTTTTTTAATGTGGGCTCTGGAGATTTGAACTTAGGTCCTCAGGCTTACACAGCAAGCACCCTTATCCACTGAACCATTTCCGCAGCACTGTCTTTACCTTTCATTTTGTTTTTGAGAAAGTGAATGGCTTCTGCAGCTCAGACTAGCTTCAAACTGGCCTTGCTCTTCCTGCCTCTGTATCCCCAGGGCTGGGATTACAGGTATGTGCTACGTCATTCAGCTGAATAGATTCTGTCTTTTAAAGATTTATTTTCATTATTTTAGGTTTTGGGTATCTGTATGCGCACACTATTGCAGGAGCCCCTGGAGGCCGAGTTACAGGCAGTTCAAGCTGCTTAATCTGGGTGCTGGGAATAGAAGTTGGGTCCTGTGCAAGAGAAGCACATGCTTCCAATCCCCAGTCTCTCTCTTCAGCTCCAGAACAGGCTCCTCCTCCTCCTTCTTCATCTCCTCCTCCCCCATCTCCTTCTCTTTTTGTGGTTGTAAAGTAGGAACTTTTTAATGTTTTTATTTATTTTTTAAGAATGCCATAAAATATATTTGGTCACATTCTTTCCACTCCTTGAACTCCAGATCCCTCTACCCACCCAACTTCACATTTTTTCTCTAAAAACAAAAACAAAGCCAAAACAAAATAACAACAACGAAAAAATTGGAGTGTGATTGATGTTAGTCAACTACTCCTGAGCATGGGGCCTGCCCTGGGTGTGCTTTATTATATACCCAGTGTCACTCCACAGGAGAAAGCTGACTTTCCCAGGAGCTATCAATTGCAAATAGCTTCTTGGTGAGGGGTGGGACTTTGTGCCAAGTTCCCCTACTCATACATTTTTGGTTACTTTATACAAAGCAACCCAGCAACCTGGAAGAAGACAGTGTTTCGAAATGTTCTTTGAAGCCCACCATGGTAGCACATGCCTTTAATCCCAGCACTTGGGAGACAGAGGCAGGCAGATCTCTGTGAGTCTGAGGCAGCTTGGTCTACCAATGAAGTCTCAGGACAGTCAGGACTGTTACACAGAGAAACCCTGCCTCGAAGAAACAAAACAAAGAAATGTTTTTTGAAGACTTAGAATACATAGGCTTCTAACAGTCAGTCCCAGGGGAGAAGGCAGCAACACAGAGTGGTGGCATCTCTGGACTTCAAAGATGCCTTCCAGGGGCACATGCAAGGGGTGGGTTGTGGAGTGCAGTGGGCGTGGTTCCGTGTGTGTGTGTGTGTGTGTGTGTGTGTGTGTGTGTGTGTGTGTGTATACATACATGTATGTGCATGTGTATAGCAGTCAGGGAATTCCAGGGTGGAGGAAGCTAAGAACTCATGGGAACATAGAAGGAGTTTTCTACTGTCTCCTGGTCCTTGCTACAGTATTCCAATCCTTCCTCTTGGTCATTCCTGTTCTCCGCTCCTGCAGAATCCCGTCTGATTTATGGGAGCTCCTTTGTACCCGATACTCCAGCTTCCTAATCACTGCTTTACAAACACACCAATAGCAAGACTACATAGTGTGGTTGTTATCAGAAGAGAAACTCGGGGCTCTAAGAAGTGACTCTTGCTTCCCCAGGTCACAGAAATGGGAGCAGCAGAGGAAGGGCTGGAGCTGAGCCCTGTCAGTGGAAATGGCGCCTTCCCACTTCCCTCCATTTCCAATTCCCCAACATCCTGTGTTCAAGGTCCCTTTGCAGAAATGTCTGAGCTGGTGTTTAGAAAGGCACCCAGCTGTCAAATGCTCTACCACTGAGCTATATCCCCTTACTACCTGAATGTGAATCCCAACTTCTGCCTCACTCTTTGACCTTTTTAAAGAGCCCTGTAACCTCTTGGTGTCTGATTCCTTTGCTGCAAAATAGGGATAATATCTGTGTCATGGGATAATTATGAGGACTGAGTTGGTAATTATACATAATGCACAATGAA
>CABHPR010147981.1:9403-22154 GCA_902168415.1 Peromyscus melanophrys | reverse complement strand
AAGAAAGAAAGAAAGAAAGAAAGAAAGAAAGAAAGAAAGAAAGAAAGAAAGAAAGAAAAAGAAAAACATTGATGGAGAGGTGTGAGCAAAGATTTCCTGTGGATCTACCCATTGTCATTTTCATTGACACCTCTCCTGGTTTGCTGGGATGCCCACTGCCTCTGTGGTCCTGCCTCTAAAAATGCACCTGACTCTCCCCCACCCCAGAGGTGAGCAAAGATGAGAGATGAGACGGTCCCTTTCAGTGCCTGGATGAGGTAGACCCAGTTAGCAGTGGGTACTGTGCCCAAAGGTGCCCTGGATGGGAGACAATCCCAGTGGTAGCTCAGTGTGTGAGTGCAGGAGCCTAGACAGGGAAGGACAGGATGCTATGGGTGTTTGAACAAAAGCCAAGTAGATGGGGCAGGCAGTTCCTACTGCTACCTAGGCCCCTCTGGCATTCCCTCCCACCCTTGCTGATGCCTCTTTCCAAATGGCCTGAACTTGCCTTCCCATCTTCACCGCTCTCCAAGCCTGTTGATGTCTATGATTCTCTAACTGGGGTCCCCGCTTCCTTTCAGCAACGCAGCCAAGGGAACCTCTGGAAACGCCCTTTTCAAACCTCCCTGGCTGACGTGCCTCCCACTCTTGTCATCTCGGCACACTCTGGTTCTGCTTGTTTCCTGACTACTCCTTACTCACTGTGGCCCCGGGGTCTTTGTGAGTGCTATTTACACCATTGTTTTCTCCCTAAGGACTTTCCCATGGCCAGATCCTTCAGGTCTGATTTGGATTGCTACCCTTCCAGAGCAGCCTTTCCTTGTCATCCTACAGGGTGTCAATCTCTCTACCTGCAGCCCCTGTTTATCACAACATCATACTTCACACCCTTCTGCCACCATATTGGATGATCCAGAGTGTGCATTTGGTTCCCTGATTGGCTCCACTGTGGGGTGGGGTTGGGGGATGGAGCACTCTACCACAGTCACAGTAGCATTTCCAGTAGCAGAAACAGTCCTTGTGTGGAACTTGATAAATATTCATCCAGTCCGCTGGCAATGTGTACCCCATTTCCATTACATTTACACCCACCCTTTCTTAAGATATCTTGAAAACCAAAACACCCTTTACAATGCATGTAGAGATGGTATCGGTACCCATCCCAGCCTCCCCAGAATGCTCCCCTTGGAGGAGCATCTTTCCTGTGATTTGACTCCTCTGCAGCCAGTGGGATGTGGGTGTTTCTCGGCAGGCTGTGTTTACAGTGTCCTCCCATGCTTGTAGAAGTTCCAGAGTCAAGGCCACGTAGCTGTCCACCCTCTGCTCCCACCCTTGGCAGCTGACAGAAAACTCCCACAGCACTGTCTGTTTCCAACACTGCTATATTGTTTCAACCCAGTGTGAGCTGGGTAAACAGCTCCTTATGCCTGCCCTACCTGCTCAGGTCAGCTTGCAGAGTGAAGATCATGAGATGTGTGTTTGAGCAGAACCCACTTGGGGGAGGGCAGAAAGACCCAGAGTGTCACAGCCACCTCCCCTCCCATTACTCTGCCTGTGTGCTCTGGAAATGAAGATGTTGGAACCCAGAGAGAAACTAGAGGCGACATCCACTCAGTCACCTTCAGCAAAGCTATAGAAAAATGGCATCTAAGCACAGGTACTGTGGGCTCCCTGGTGATAATGGAGGTGGGGTGTTGACTTTCCCCCACAGCCAGTCTCTGACTTCACTGTCATCCAGCATTTATTCTTTCAAGAGTGAAACTCCAGCTGATTCCAAAAGGTCCAGAATTGCAATCTCATGTCATCACAGTGAACACAGTGGGTTTTTCAAAGCTCGGAGCAGACCCACCAGTGTTGCTCCCTGGAGGACAGGCTCATCAACTTCCTCTCAGATGCATCTCCGGTGCCTGCGTAGTTGCCCAGACAAGGGTTTGAGGTGCTAACCCCTGAGCCTTCCTTTGAAGACATCCTTGATACCCAGATCTCTGCTATACATTCTGAGGAATAAAACATAGGAATATAGTTTGTGCCCTACTCAGTGTTTGATTGGGTTGCAAACGATCTGCCATCAACAAGTGTTGTGACCAAAGGCAGGCTAGTCAGCCCCTCTGAGTCTCCTCTTTGCTCCTGTAGAGCATGATGATAAATGGAGCCTATTTATAGTTATGGAAGTTTTAGGTGGGGTCAAGTATTTACATTGACTGGCATGCTTTAGAGTTCTCTGTTAAATTCAGAGGAGTTCTGTTAGCATAAAATTGTTGCTGTCCAGAATTTGAGACATTTTAGACAGTTGAACTTTTGGTAGCCCTGGGCCTGTCCATTCAAACCCACTTAGCTAATTCACAGGACAGGCTAGCATACTAAACTCTCCCGTGTTCTGTAAGACTGTCATTGACTTCCAAGTCAGCATTCTGACGAGCCGCAGCAACATATTTAATGAGAGGATCAGGTGTGCAAAATGGATAGCCAACTCATTAAGGAGATGTTCCTCAACTCGGGAATCATCTTCTCTTTCCTGTGGCTGGTTCTCAGCAAGTCAGCAAGAAATGCCACACCTTGTTCTGTCTGAGCTCGGACCATCCATGCTGCTTCTCATGGGTTTGTGGTCTCTAGTCGAGCCGCCCGATTGTGGTCTCTTACAATGATGGCTGTCAGTTCAAATGTGTAACTGCGCTCCTTTGATTTGTCATGGGTTTACAAACCCAAGAACCAGCTCTACTAAAGGTGTGAGGGGTGGACATACAGGCTGAGAACAAAGACCAGAGAGAGGCCAATCTCTCAGCCATCTCTTTTGACTTCTCAGGACTCCTAATTCTTTTGAAATTCTTGTCATTGAAATCACTGTGAACAGACCTCCACATATGGAGGCACTCCTAAAATGCATCAGAAATTTGACTGATGGCACAGGATCAAGCTGGTGGGTCTGAAATCTCAAAGAGGGGGAAATGGTGAAGTCAAGGAGTACTGAGTGGGGGTACACTGGCAGCTGGAGGGGAAAAGAAGGGGGGATAAGAAAGGAGAGGAGAGGAGTGAAGAGAAGAGGAGAGGGGAAGGGAGAAGGGAGGGGAGGGGAGGGGAGAGAAGAGAGGAAAGAAAGGAAAAGAAGCCTGGGATGGTAAAGTTGGTATCATGTAGGGGTTTGAAGAAGAGAAGTCTTGTGATCCCACAGGCTTGGTTTTCCAGGCTTTCCCTAGGCTGATGTGAACAAGGTGGTTCTGTTGTTTTGTTTCCTCTAAAAAAAATTCATTTATTTTTAAATTGTGTGTGTGTGTGTGTGTGTGTGTGTGTGTGTGTGTGTGTGCACGTGAGCATTGGTATCCTTGGAAGCTAGAGGTGTGGGACTCTCTGGAGCTGGAGTTTCAGGTAGTTGTGATCCACCTAATGTGGTTGCTGGGAACAGAACTCTGGTCTTTTGCAAAAGCAGTATATACTCTTAATCACTGAGCAAGGAGGCATTTCTGAAAGACCCATCCACACACCCACAACCACCCACACACCTACCCCATCCATCAACTCACCCACCTGCCCACCCATCCATCTACCTATCCATCAACTTACCCACCCACCCACCAATCCCATCCCATCAATATCCATCCACCCACCCACCTACCCATCCATCTATTCATTCACCCACTTACCCACCTATCCAAATGTCCTCCGAGCATTCATGTACTCCATTCATTTCTAAGTACAGAGCCTAGGAAAGAAGAATACGAGAAAATCCTTGGAATACCCCTTGTAATTCAAGTAAAAAAAAATCTGGACATACATGATTTTTTTTTTTTTTTTGGCTGCACAAACCTTCAGAAAGTCTTGTTGCTTCCAACTCCAAAGTCTTCCTTAATTCCATCCGTTTATCTTGATCACAGTTGGCCCGGTCCTCAAGGTTATTACCTGCTTCCTTTCTTGTCAGTTCTCAAGGAAGCAGCTAACAAGGTCCACTGCATCATATATGCTTGTTTCCAAATTTGAAGTGCTCCCACAGATTCCAGCTGCACTTGCGGTAAAATCGGATCTACCTCTGTGGACTCAAAAGCCCCCCATGATGGGGCTCTTCGAATCTACCCAGTGCCACTCTCCTGATCTGTCCTCTTCAGTGGTTGTGTGGACCTCTCTCTTGCTAATGAGCACACGATCCTGTTCTGCTACCCACCTCATGGACTTCACACTCGAAGCTGCCTCTGTCTGAGTGTTTCCCTTTGATCCTTGCATGGGCAGGTCTTGCTCATTGCTAAGACCCTCCTTTGAACTTAGTCTTAAAGAAAGATCTCCTACAGTTACTATCTATTTTTATTTTCCACACAGCTTTTGTTCTCTCAAATTATTTGCAGGAGCTATTAGTCTATTTTCCATTTGTGTATTTTCTCCCCCTAACCCCATGAGAACAGGGACTTCCCTGCTCTGTCTCAGAATGCTTGCTGAGCCACAAAGTTCCCAGCTGAATTGAGTGAGGATCTGAATATATGAACTGAAGATACGAGCAGGAAGAGATTTGGTTATGATATGGAATGGAAGATGCTAGAAAAAAATATGCTATGAGAATCTGTGACAGCTATTCTTGGTTGTCAACTTGGAATTAGCTAAAATCCAAATGACTGGATATACCTGTAAAGGATGATTTCTTAATTAAATCATTAGAAGTGGGAAGACACACTTCTAATCTTGATCTTTAAGGAGGAGGGGAATGATACACCTTTAATCCAGATCTTTTGAGGTTGGCAGATCCACCTTTAATCTGGACCACACCTTCTGCTGGCAGCCTATATAAAGGACATGGAAGAAGGAAGCTTGCTCTCTCTTTGCCTGCTTGTTCTTCCCTTCACTAGCAAGTTCATCCCTTCTCTGGCCTTAGAGTCTGCTTCTTCAAGATTTCTGCATACACAGCTGAGACAGCCAGCCTCATGGACTGAACAGCTACTGGATTTTTGGGACCTGAAGATTGGGTCCCCAAGGGTAATACATGGGTTCCCATCTTACTGCTAGCTTGCATTAATTATGCAGAGTGTGGGGTTCCACTGACATTTCCATGTATGCATATAATGTACTCTGATCCATTATACCCACCCCTCTATTAGTTTTAAAGACAATGTGGAGGTGTGAGAGCCTTGGGTTCAGGTGTGAGAAACTGAACCAGGTGCCTCTGCTTGTCCTCTTTCCACTTCCCATGTGAAGGTCCCTCTTTTAATTACTATCCCTGATTGGTACCTGACCTGACTCCAAGGCCAATAACCAATCATATTCTTTCTTGAGAATCTGAACTGTTCCAGAAGCACTCGGCAGTCTGTATGTATGAGACACAGCTGCTGAGACCAACGTGGACAGACTGGTGGTAAAATGGCATTTGGAGTACTGCTGCAATCTCCCAGCTGTCAGTCTTAGGACCTGGGAGACTTAGGCATGCCCTGCTCCAGATTTTCCATGTATGGGAAATTTCAGCATTCCATCTTGGTTGACATGGGCAGATTGAGGGTTGGGATTCAAATAGATAGTTGGATGTAAGTTTTTAGCAGATATTAGTCATTTTTTTTGCTGGTGGAAACCAAAATGGTCTTTTGATAGACATCTTCAGCTCTCACTTGAAATCACAGAGTGTGTGTTTGAGTGGGGGAGGTGAAGAGGAAGGGGAAGAGGGACAGAGATGAGAAAAGAGATGTATGAATGAATGAATGAACATGCCTACTCCATTCCTGTATCTGGACATGTCTGGTCTCTCTCTCTCAATTCGTATCCTGGGATCTTAGGTAAGGACCTGAGAAAATTTTTGTTCCAGTCAGTTCGAGTCTCATCCTCGCACTTGGGCTGTTAGATACCAAACCACTCTGTGAAAAGGAGACAGCTGGGCAAACCACTCCCGTTTCAAGACGATACTGGAGAAAACACGGCAATAGAATCACCCCCAGACGGGTGACCTGAGGACATATCCTCTTCTAGTTTCCGAAGGTCTGGCTGTTAAATGGCTCGCGCACCCCTGTTCTGCGGGTCCAAGAAAGCAGACGCGGGTCTTGGCGTGGAGATTTGAGTTTGGTGTTGGGAAGCACTCTCCAGACGTCGGATTTGCTCAGGAAGGTGCTAAACACTCTCTGTGGAGATTGAGGTGTCCGTCTTGGAGGCGACTTCACACAGTCTGGACAGCTCCCTGGCGGTGGGATTCTGTCCCGGGGAATTTTCGATTTTGGAGGGAGCTCTGAGAGGTCGTTCCCTCCTCCGGTTCTCCAGTTGCTCCCTCTAGAACTGTCAAGTGCATCTGTCTGCCTACATACAGGTGCTAGCAGAAGACCCCACCCAACTCCCTGAGAAACCGCCGCTGCGCTGCGGAGGGGCCTTGTCTATCTTTCCAGTCCCCGGGCGGGCGGGGGGAGAGACTCCGGACCCTGAAAGGGGGTGGGGGGACCAGAATGGCGAGGCTGCCCATTGGTTGGGAGGTACCATGTGAACTACACTGGTTGGCTGGGGGAAGGGAGGGGGAGGCGGTTTCCCGGGCAACGGGAGGGCAAGGAGCGGCTGTAGTGGCAGAGCCCGGGCTGAGGAGCGCCGGTCAGAGTACAGAGCGAGACTGGCGGAAGGCTGTGGCTCCAGAAGCCGGCGTGGGCGCAGGTAGGACCTTCCTGGGTTCAAGCCTGGCCAGGCTGGCCACTAGGACCAGCCTGGGGAAAGTTTGCCACCCAATTGGATTGACAAAAAGAAGAGGACTTAAAGATGCTCCGGGTGGGCTTGGAGGTCCAGGCAGGGTGGGGTTGCAGAGGGGACCGGGCTAGGCTGGGAGACCACACCCTTACTCCCGGACCTTGAAGGAGGACCAGGAGCCTGTGAAGCCACCAGGTTGCATTACAGAAACCTCACAGACGAACGCTCAGCTACCCGCATAAGCAGGCCGGCCAGTCCATCCACCCTTGTTCAGAGATGATCTGAGAAACTTCCGTAGCAGATGCCGGGCTAGCTGCCCTGCGTCCTGAGACTGTGGCTGTGAGCCCCGCGGTGTACTTTCTCAGGCCTCGAGGGAAACTGCGCACGCCCCCATTCGGAGTGGGCGTGTGCCCCGCTCAGTTGAATGAGTCCAAGGCTGCCCATCTCCTTGCGCGCGTTCTTGTGTTTTTGAGTGCTCTGTTTTGCGTTTCTCTGGCCCCACTCTGTGATTGTGCCTATGGGTTGTTCAGGCGTCTGGGTCCCTGTGAATTTGTTGTCATGGGCTTCTGTGAACACTCTCTGGGATGCCGAGGGCTGGTTACCACTGTTTCTGGCTTTTTCTGTCAGGGTCTGTATTTTCTCTCTCTCTGTGTGTCCTTTCTGTGCTGGTTTCTCGATATGTTTACGTGTGGTTTTATGTTGGTGCCTCTGTTTCTGGCCACATTAGTCTCCAAATATAGGTCTGGCACTCATCTGTGTGTGTCTGTGTGTGTGTGTGTGTGTGTGTGTGTGTGTGTGTGTCCCCGTGTGTGATCCGAGTAGCTATAGGTGTGTGTGTATGTGTGTGCTTGTGCGCGTGTCTGCTGTTGCCTGTATATGTCTTGTCTCTAGTCCGCCTTCTCACTGGGTCTTCCCATGTCAGCAAGAGGATGGGGCTAGGTTGATTGGAGCCTGAGCTGGGGCACCAGGCCAGGTCCGGTTCCGTGGCTCTCTCTCTCACACTCCGCTCCTGGCAGCTGCGGGCCCCAGGCGGAGCTGGAGAAGAGGCACCCAAGCACCGGCCCTCCCTGGTGAGGGGTGCGTCTGCCCAGCCAGCTCTTTTCTTGCCGGCAAAGGGACTTCGGAGGCAGCAGCAGAGGCAGCCTGCACCGCCCAGCTGGGGCCCTAGTGACTTATTTTTGTGTGCGATCCTTTCTTTTCTTGAGGAAGAGGCGGGAGCATGCTCTGCTCGCTGCTGTGCTCAGATAAAGGCGCTGGGGTTGGCGACTGGGTCAATCCTCCTGGCAGAAGTGCCTGGTTCACAGACTCCTTTGGGAGCATCCCGCCCTGCACCCTAAGTCCCAAGCCCACCATACCTCCTTGGTACTCTTTCATACACCTTGTGCAACTTGCCTATCACTCTGTTGATGAAAGGTTAGGTCTGCAAGAAGCGCCTCTGGCTCTCCTGTTGGCCCGAGGAAGCAAATGCTGAATTGGGGATGCACTCCTCTTACAAAACAACACGGGTCAGGCTTCCCTTTCACATCTCTCCCCCTTCAATCCAGACTGGAAAACCAGGAGTGGGAGCTGCTGCAGAGAGGAGGGAGAAGACCAAACGGACAGTGCCCAGTTTTGAAAACTTAGGAGAATTAAGCAAAATGTAGAAAATAGGCTCAGGCTTCTAACATCTCAGCAGGAGTAGGTCCAGCTCTGAAGCCCTAGCCTGCTGTTGTTTAGCGTTGGAATCCCATTGGCCAATTCGGGGGGGACTGACTGGGGCTTCCTACAGTAAAGGAGAACCTCAGTAGCACTCTGGGGGAATCTCTGCCTTGAAGACTAGACTCTGTCCTGGTACCCTGTGAGCTGAACCTGCAAACTGGTCCTCTATACTCCTGTTGTGATTGTCCAGAGGAAGGAGTAGGCTCAGGTGCGGAACGGGGAGTTGAAGCCCTATGGGATCTGTGTTTGGTTCAGGACCCCTGGCAGTGTGTTTAAATATCTGTAATATGGCTAGGCTTGTCTTCTGAACTTCTAGATCATGGAGCTTGCTTGTAAGGCTCCCCAGCTCACCTGATGGTACCACCTGCTCTAACCAGCCCCACACCCTGCCCCACCCTGCCCCAAGCTGACTGGCTGACATCTGGCTAACTTATGGCACAGAGGACAAGCTGGTGCTGAACAGCTGCATTTGGGGATCAATCCAACAGGCATGTTTACTTTCTAATGAACTAATTAACGTTCTCTTAGTCTTGCCTCCTCCCTTCCTCCACCTCCAAGCACACTTCAACTTCTGGAGACATCTCTGGCAGTAAGAAAGCAGGGCACTTGCTCATACAAAGTTTCCACCCCTTGCCAGTCGGAACACACCTCAGAGACAGCACTGACAGCGGCGTCCTTGCTTCCTGGTGACTCCCGAAACGTGGCACAGGACAACAGTGTCCCCAGAACTGTGCAGACTGCCTTCTAGAGAAAACAAAAGGCTTGCAGGAGGTGTGGCACATCTTCCCACTCCCTGCTGGCAGGGAAGATACTTCTGCAGGGAAGGCGTCTGTCCTCATGTGCTTTCAGGGTGTGTGCATCTGTTGGTGTGATGGGATGTGACAGGGACTCACCCGAGAGAAGGCTGACTCAAGCCTGGCGGAGGGGCCAGAACTGTTTTCAGACACAGGCAGAGCCCAGGGCTGGAGAAGTCCTCCCAGGGTGAGACCCTTCTGGGCACTGCTTTTTTTTTTTTTTTTTTTCATTATTATTCATGAGCACAGCCAGGAGCTCTAGGAAGTAGAGACTCTGAGCTAGACAAATGGCAGTGATATTTCCAGAGCAGTTTGGACATAGGTGAGAATTTTAAAGCCAAACCTGGGTTCAAATTCTAGACACGTGGCTTCTTAACTGTCTTTTTTTGGGGGGAACTTGCTTGACTGCTCTTGTCCAGTCTTCAAAGGAGGCAAGATGACAGGCAGATGACAAAGGGATTTGTTGAATACATGGATGTGTGTGTGTATCAGTAGATAGCACAGAGACACAGCAGGCATTCAATGATCTTAGCAGGTCACATAGTAAATGGGTGGCATCCTTTAGTGATTAGCAGTACCTGCACTTTCTAGATGAGAGAAGTTAAGATACTGGACCAAGGTCACACGGTGAGGCTATTGCAGAGTTGAGACTCAGACCTACCCAAACCCAGCGCCATCTCCCTGAGTCTTCTATTTAGGTCTCAGCTCAGCATCTAGAAAAGGCAGTACTTGGAGGTGGTTTGGTAGTTTTCTTGCATTGTGCCCTGCAACTAACTTTCCTAGAGAGCTCTTGGAGGAGTGATGTCCAGGGTGCTGGGTGGGCAGCTCAAGGGTGCTTAGCTATTTCCTGGGCCCATAGAGAACTTCTGAAATTTTGCCCTCAGCTGGCCCTTTTCTGGACTTTCAACTCCTTGTTGATTCTTAATCCAAATCAAAAGGGGCAGTGTGACTTGCCGAACTCTGTTCTGGCCAAGTGTGTGGCATAAGACAAGGCACCCTTCTCAGGGGTGCACCTGGGAAGCCACATTTCCTTCTGCAGCGTCTCTCCCAAGTACCACCCCGCTCTGGTCTTTCTCTTCTCCCAAGTCCTCTGCTGCCAACTCTCATGTCTGCCGTTCAACCTGCTTTGGCAGTGAGCTGCATGGAAGCCTGACAGAGGGTGACTTCAGCCTCGTTTCAAAGTGGCTGCTGGTCCGGCCAGCTGCAAGGAAGGATCTGGGGGCTTCTGTCTTTGCTAACTCTGGCTGGATCTGGTCACAGCTCTCCCAGAGGCTGGCACTGACTGAATTGCTAGGAGGCTAGTGTTTGGTTCAAAATATTGGCGAGAAGCTAGTGCTTTTTAGTAAGTCCCCGCCACCCCTTTGGCCTTTGTCTCCTGAGATGCTGGTGTTGAGAGAAGAGACATTTGATGTTGCTGACTGATGGATCCTTATGGTGCACTGAGATCACCTCTCAAACCACCCAAGGAAGTTGCACTCAGTGATAATGTTGTTCTGGGGTGCTCTCTTCTCTCCCCTCCTCCCTGGCTTTCAGAGCCTCTGTGACGTCAGGTGGGAGGTAACCGGTGTCTACTCTGCCTGCAGGTTCCAGCAGGGAATGCAGTTCTGTTGCATAGTTGCTTTCCAGCTGTTTGTCAGATTCATGCTGCACGTTTCCCTCCCTGTGGCCAGGGTGTCTCACCTGCCACACACCACCTCCTACAGCTGTAACTGGGGGGAAATGCTGGTGCTTCCGGCTTTGCTGAACATTTTCCCTTTTCTCACCATCCCGTGATGCCTTATTGCTGCCTTGACAGTGAACCCCACATGGGGTTGAAAGATAACTCCTTTCCAGCACTGCCCTGCTATTTCAAGAGCAGGAGACATGGGGAGTCCATGAGCCACCCCCCAGGTTGCTTACCCATGGATGTGATCAGTGTTGGGTTCAGAGAAAGACTGCTGGCTACTGCTGGGCCCGGGCCTTGCTGTGCGGCTCCAGATGGCAGGCAAGACAGTTCGACTACCACACTTCACCAAAGACAAATCTGACCATTGAACATTTTCTCTTTAGGTCTGGGTCTCTCTGCATGAAGGAAGATGACAACCAGGAGGGAAGCCACCGTGGAGACAAGCACTCACAAGAGCTGTGAGGAGCGGCTGGCAGAGAGGTGTTTGTGGTGATTTATAGGTGCCAAAGGCTGCTGAGAGGGATGTGGATGTTATCAGCTCGGTGGATTAAATGCCCATTTACATTGTTATTGACATATAAATTACCCGTGCCAAGCAGACAGTGAGGCAGAGAATTCCTGGGGCAGGAATGTGGCACACGCCCCAGGATATGGACTCTTCTTTGCCCAAAGCTGTCCTTTGGGCTCTTGTAAAGTGAATTGCAGACCTGAAGTAAAACCCTGGTCCTCATCCTCAAGATGTCAGCAGCAGCCTCCTTCATCCCCAAGGCATTGGTGGCCAGCCAGGTTCCCAAGTGGCTTTCAAGAAGATGGCAAGACCTGTGAAGAGATAACGCAATCTCCCTTCTGGTGGGACCTTGTCTGGTGTGCACGGGCCACTGTCCTGTGGATCACTTGGATTTGCTGTGGATTTAGAGTATCACTGAAGGAGATTTTATGCCTGGGAAATGGAATCGGTTTCTGAGTCAAGCCAACAGCAGAGGAGAAAGCCAGTCACTCACGGACTGGAAGATCAGAAGAGGGTAAGTGGCAGAACTCAGTTTATTGTTTGCTGCCTGGAGGTGGAGTTGCTAGGTGTGGCTTAGAGCTGGATGGCCAGCGGTACCTTAGTCATTGATTAGACTTGTCTGTCTTCCTCTGCTGAGGAGATGATGTGGTTGCTCCTGACTTGGATGTCCTGGTGTTATGCTTTTTGCTTTGGGTTGTTGGTGGTTAAGGCTTGAGATAAATGGGGGAAAAAAGAGGAATAATTTAATGCCAGGAGCTAGGAAGGCAAAGACTTATATACACTTAACAGAAGTTGGCAAGAAGTCCTGGTGTTCTCAAAGCTAAACTGGTTCCTTTGCCCTGTAGTCACTCTGGGTGTGTGCACACTTAGCCTTTCTGGGCATGGTGCTCCTGACTGACCTGGTTTTGTTTAAGGAATTTTTGTGTTATCTGCTGGCTTTTGTGTATATGGATCAAAAATGCACCCTGTAGACTCTCTGCTCCCATTTGTGAGAATATCACAGTCATTTAAAGTGGCCCACTGAGTGCAGGTCACCGGCTGTGATTGGTCTGAAAGCTACAGTCACCCAGGGCTTGGGTCTGCCAGTTCATTTTCACCTCTTCCACAAAAGCCAGGCACACCGGGGAGACACACTGGCATGCTGTAGCTGATTGTTCAGGAAGGAAGCTGAGGCTGGGTATGGTCAGGAGCTATTGAGGGTTAGACTTGTTGATATAGAACCAGAGCCTGTGCTTGTCTGCACATGGACTCTGTGTTTCTGTTGGAATGTTGGGATGGTACCCAATGTTGGGATGGTACCCAAACACGTGGTATTCTATCCAGGTGATGAGGTATCATGTTCCCTCCCCTTGTGAGTTCAAAGGTCGACTCTCCTAGTGTGGAATACCCATGGCTTTTTAACTCATCCTATTATATTTTAGATGTGGTGTGTGTGTGTGTGTGTGTGTGTGTGTGTGTGTGTGTGTGTGTGTGTGTGTGTGT
>CABHPR010147980.1:56805-83631 GCA_902168415.1 Peromyscus melanophrys | reverse complement strand
AGGTGGCTTAGAGTTTTCAGGTTGCTAGAAACAAAAGTTAGAGTAGCATTTACTTTTAACAACCTTCCAATTGGCCCACACCCACCTAGGATGCCACACAGAAGCCCTGAAGACCGCCCCCATGTGAAGCCGTGCTCATTCTGTAATACCCTCCTCTCCTTCCTCTGCATCTCCAGTCCCCAGTTGTGTGGCTCCTGCCCACAAAGCCACTGATGTGTCTTTGCCACACCTGTGCCTGAGAACTCCGCAGCACTGGGGGATCCCACACGGCAGGTCCTGGAAGAGCAACACCTCTGCTGTGTTCTTCCTCCGCCGCTGGGACCACAGTTCAGACAGGGCTGCGAGGGCAGATTCACATGCCAGCAGCAGCCCTGCAGGGCATGTGTGAGCCAAGAGTAGAGAGCCTTTAAACCCGGGCCAACTGTTGATGGGTAGGAGTCCCGGCTTCCTTGTGATTTTTCAAGCCAAAAGCTGTGTTTTGTTTTGTTTTTAAGAATTAACCAGACTTGAAATTGTTTCATTTAAAAAGCCATGCAGGTCAAACAAAAGAAGTATATAGGCAACGTGAGACTTGCAATCACCTTATATTTGTCATTTGCTGTAAACAGATGCCAGGGCAAGGGGAACACAAGACAGCTATGAAAAGGGGATAAAGTAGCTTCTACGGGAACACAGTGTGGGCTCCGGCACCTTTCAAGGTCCTTACACACTTTCAGAACAATACACAATTCAGGAAAGCTGGAAGAGTTTCACAAACGTATCTACAGAGGAAAAATATGTATAAATGTGGATCATATGTCTCACTGGTGTATATGGAATTTCAAAGATAGTGGCTTTCACATGTAGGATACTCTGGTGGCCTGAATTACTTAGCAGAATCAGCTTTGAGAGAGGGGACATTTAGTAGCAAACAGATTTCTGGAGACTACTCAGAGGAATTCTCTCCAGTCTTCTCCAGCATCCAGGTTGTATGTCTAGGATATAGACATGCAGGCCTGCCTAGCTGGAGGCTTTACCTAAATTGGGAGAGAAGCCATCTTCAATAGCTTGGCACACCACCTTGAAATAACATGCCTTTAGGTCCAATGGTAAGATTGACTGCCCCGGTAACAAGAGACTCTCACACACATAGAATCTTCCAGTGGGAAAGACTTGGGTAGAAACAGTGAGTAAAGGCTGAGGCTATAGTTCGGCAAAGTACTGCCTAGCTTGTATAAGGTTCTAATGGCAATCTTCAACACACACACACACACACACACACACACACACACACACACACACACACAGCCTTGGACATGCTACCACCCTGTCAAGACTCACAGCCACAATAACCTCGATCCCATGTCTTCCTCTGGACAGCCTCCAGGGTTCATAAACACTGAAAGGGAGCCTGAGAGACCAGAAGAATGTGTCCTGTCTGGCAGGATGAGTCATGACAACATTAGCAATTAGTGAAATGGTAGTGTCCTCGTATCCTGCAAATTCTTCAACAAAGTCTATTTTCCTTTTTCTCCCTATTCTCTCTCTTTCTTCCTGATATAATTCCATTAAACTCCCCATTTCTCTAAGCAGAGGTACAGAAAGTGTTTTTAAGTAAGTGTACATGTCAAAAGACTCTAAGCTTCCAAATGTAAATTGACTGGGATTTACATCTACACCTACTCGATTCACTGGTTGCTTTTTCAAGCACTGTGCTGATCCACCTGCCCACTGTTCATGACCCTTCAGTGGCACCCTGCTTATTTCAGGGTAAAGATCAGTCCTGACTACAAAATTGCCTGCCCCTCCCTCCGGCACTTCGCCTTCCTGCAGCCTCTGACACTGTACGGCAGCGCCCAGTGGGCTCTGGGAAAGTGTTTCTATGGAACGCTCCTTCTCCTCCCCTCACTTGGTGAACTTCTTGGTTTCTCTCTGCTTCTTATCTGGTTGCATCCACTGTCCTTGGCTCTCGCTGCTCATTCAGACACATCTTCATAGCATTTATCTCAGACCTTAATTCACACTTTGTATGCGATTGTGTAGGAAAGCAGCCCCTGCAGTGTGCAGGCCTCAGGACAGCAGAAGCCACGCTGCTCTGGGCGTGTGTCCTGTACCCCAGTGCCCAACACTACATATGGAGGTGCTCATACATACCAAGTAGTGTGTGAACAGGAGCCTTCAAAGTGCAAACACTCAGGTTCCTTTCCCCTGGAAGTCAACGAGCTGTGCTTACTAAGTGCAAGGACACAGAGGCCGGTAAACCAGACCAACGCCGTCTCTCCTCAGTGATGTACGAACGTAGCATACATTCAGCTAACTCATAGTCGCCTCTTACTGTTTTAAAATAATATGGCCTAAGGTAAACACATTGCCTTTGGGGATACATTTGTTTATTGCAAGTTATACAGTGTCTGTGAAGTAGTATTTGTAAAACTCGATTATGCTTTCAAAACATCTCTTTAATCTTAAGCTTTGAGACGTTTCAGGACCTGTTTTCTTCTTGTGTAAAATACCTATCACCAAGTATGGCTGACAGAGCAAGAAAGAAAGAAAGTAAGGTCAAGTCAGAAATAACGAAAAACTTCAAAAGTGGGGCTTTGCAAACTATGAGAATAATGATCCCATGACACATGTGCCGGGGCCCATTGGGAAAGACACCCAGGAGAACCGTGCAGTGGGGCTGATGGGAAAAGCAGAGCTGAGCAGATCTGCACTCTGCGGGGCTAAGCTGCTCCAGGTCAATGCAGATGAGTGAGCTGAGGTTGATGAAGCTAAAGCCTGAGTGGAGAGTTAGGAATAAAGCAGCCTAGCTGGAGAAATAACTGATGGGATCATGCAGGGTTTCATCACCGGGGGGTGCTGGGACTCAATAAGCCGGCGAGGTTGTCTGCAACGAGCCTGTGACCTCTTCCTGTCTTCATAGCCCCTTCGTCCTGATGCCCAGGTGGCCCTCAGCCCCTACCTGGATTATACTCTGGAGAGTCTGCAAATGAGGGATTTCTCCTTTATCATCTGGGCTCTGCTCATGCCTTTTATGAAGGAAAGGAGAAACTTCTGGCAGATGAATCCATTCCCCTTTCCTTTTCAGTGTGTGACCTGTGAATATTGTGTGTTAAATGAGTTGCCTGAGTTCCTTTGAGGAACGGGGGTTGATTAGAGAAGGCAGCTGGCTGGGCATCACGCTGCATTCTTGCTTTTTCGGCCTCATTATCCACACAAGGAGGGCTCCACTTCTCTGCTGTTTCTTCTGTTGGGTGCCCAACCTTGAGCTATTTCAAAAGCAGCTTCCCATGGGGGCTAGTGAAAGGTTTGGTAAGGAATCAAAGGGTTAGCATTAGGATTGCATCTTGGTATGGAAAGACAGAGGAAATTGAATAAATTAGAAGTGAGGAGAGTCTTTGCATTTTAATTATACATGGGGTTGGGAGGGTATGCCTACAGAAAAGAGTGGAAAAGTTTACAAGGCTATGCTGAGAACACATTTACTTCCCTCTTCAGTGAGAAGAGACTTGTGGGTGTAGTTTCCTTTTTTATGCCAGCCATCATCTCTACCTGAGAGTAAATTAAAATTGTCCCTGTTTCTGTCCCCAGGGCAGTGTTTGAGCAAGTTAGCCATCTGCTCCTGGCTCTGCCGCTGTCTTCTCTACTCTTCTGATGGCTTCTCAGTTTACCCGCTTCACCTACACAGCTTTTTAAGTCCGAAAATGGATGTTCAGCATCCCTTGGTCCTAGTCCAAGCATGATTTAGTTTGTACAGCAGAGCACTTTAGAAGACATTGAGAAGAAGGTACATTTTTGTTTAACTTTTAGTTCAAATTGATAGCTGGCATTGAATCTCACATTTATCATATGCAACATGATATTTCAATATACACATTGAATAGTGATTAAATATAGCTAATCACCATTACCTTCCACAGCAGACAGCTTTATGAGAATGCTCAGCACCTACTTGTGTTTTCTTTAAAGAATATTATCATTAGCTACAGTCTCTTGAATATATTCTTCCTGTCATCTAATTCTACTTCTGTACCCTCTGCAATGTCCCCCTTCTCCCCCTCCCTAAGCCTCTGGTTACCGCCGTTCTTACCCTCTACATCTAGGAGATGACTTTTTTAGACGCTGTAAGAAATGGCATTTGTCATCCTGCAGTTGAAGCTGGATTCTCTAGTCTTAAATTCATCTCGGGCCCTGCCCCTTCCTTCTTTGTTGCTGTACCCCAGGGGTGCTGCTCTTGTGACAGGCACCATGCACAGATTCAGTCCCCTTCTGTCCCTGTGGCTGTGCCCTCCTGTTCCCTCTTGTATCGAAGCGGTACTCCAGGATAAAAAGGTCATTGCTACATCAGACTTCTGAATGGTTCAACTTGACAGGACGCATGATTTCTAATAAGCTCTTCTTTATATTGGGATCCATCTCCTCTGTTTGATCCAGTGTCACACAGCACAGTCACCGACTGGCTTGAAGATGCAGGACTATTGACTGATATTCTTCTTACTGCCTAACCTGAAGTTCCGATTGCCTATTGGATGTCCGGTGTACTTATCTTGCATTTCACACCAACCACCCACTCCTACTGTGTGTCAGTCTCTTGTATATTTGTGTAATTATCTGCCTAAAGGATGAGTTTCCCACTAGTCTCTGAGATGCTGTCAGCACCTTAAGCTTCTTGCAAAAGAGAAGAGACACTTGAATTTATTTATGTTAATGTCGATTCCGTTTAAGACCTTGAGAAAATGACAGCTCTGAGAGAGAAGTTAAGGCCAGATATAAGTAAGCAAAATGGATTAATAAATTTTGGACAGAGATCATTTCAAATATGGTGTCTTGTTCCAGAGAGGACCATAAAACACTGAGAGGCACGCCCTGTGTTAAAGGGAACTGGGGACAAGACTCTGAGCTAATGCTCACAATTAGCTGGCAAGTTCAGGAGTATGTTCAGTCTTGAACATGAGCTGACCTGAAGAAAACCATGGTGTCTTCCTTCAGCCAATGTCTTTCTGGAAATGGACATATATTGGGAAACCTGGGTGAGATCCCAAATCATGCATTATCCCTTTCATTCCATTGCCTCTGCCATAGTGCGGACCCCATCTTTGTAATCCTGAACTATTCCTGTAACGAGATGGAACCCATCTGCCTCTAATTTCTCCCATTCATGCTTCAGATGACGACCAAAATTATGTTTCTAAACCACAGGAGTACTGGCTTTCTTGCATCCCCAAAAGTCTTTAACAACTTGCCTTTACCTGAAGGTTGAGATCCAGATATGTTCCCAAGTTTGGAAGGAAAAGAAGGAAAGGAAGGCCATCCCTGTTTACCTGAACGAAATTCCCACCCTTCTCTGCCACTTGTAGTCCCTGTTTATATTCCGATCGTTGCTGTTCAGGGGACACATGGTGCCATCTCACACATTTATATTTTCCTCCTGTTCTTCCCAAGTGGAACTTTCTGACTCTTTCTCTCTTCACAGCTCTTTCGTCTTTCAAAGACCAGTTCTAACTACGTTGTGGAGCCAGTTCCTGCTTCTCACCTCCACTGCCATAGGCATGAAATACTCCCACATGCTCAGTGGCACTCCAGTACACCAGTTTAGCTACATCCAGTACACCAGTTTAGCTATACAATAATGTGGAAAAGAGAATATATATGAGCAGTCTAAACAACAATAACAATAAGTGCCTGTGCAGTCGGACTCTCTTTGGACAGCCAGGTCCCAAATAATGACACAGAGACTTCTTATTAAGTATGAAAGCTTGGTCTTAGCTTAGACTTGTTCTCAGCTAGCTCTTAAAATTTAAATTAACCCATTTATATTCATCTACGTTCTGTCACATGGCTTGTTACCTCTCCTCAGTACAGTATATCTCACTTCCTCCATATCTGGCTGGCAAACCCCACCTTTCTTCTTTCCAGAGTTCCTATCTCTGCCCAGAAATCCCACCTATCCTCTCCTGACTAGCTATTGGCTATTCAACTCTTTATTAAACCAATCAGAAGGTGCCTTGGCAGAGACACTTCTTCATAGTGTACAAAAAGATTATCCCACAACATGCCTGCGCAGCCACCAGCCAGCTTTGGAAAACACAAAGATAATGCCCTGTGTCTCTTTTGTGCCTGTCTCCACCACAACCTCCTAAAGGGAATTCTCATCGGTTCTCAGCCACTCCTTAACACATGGCCACGCCTCTCAGTGATGTTGCTGAGCTTCACAACTTTTATCTTCAAAGGCATTGCACTTTCTTCCCTTTTTTCAGAGAAAATTCATCACAGAGAATTATAATAATCCATCCTCTATATATTTTACTACAATACTTTACTCCCACCCAACTATTGATTTATGTATCCATTTTCCTGCTGAAGGGGACCACAGTGGTTTCTAATCTTTTACTATTGAAAAGGGAAATTCTTTGAAAAGTCTCCTGATACATGTTGGCAAGATTTTCTGTAAGGTACATCCCAGAAACCTGAAGTATGTGTCTGAATGACTTCATAATTGTAAAATAATGCCAGAAACTTTTCCAAACACTTTACCCAATATGTACATTTCTGTATCTAATGTGTGAGTCCCTGTTGCTCTGTATCTGGTCAACACTTGATATAAAATTTATATTAAATTTATATTACTATAGTGGATATGGAACAATATATCACTATGGTTTTAATTTTATTCCTGATTATTAATCAACAGCTCTTCATATTTGAGTCATTTTCCCTCTGTGATATATATTTTGATATCTCTTACCCACTTTTTAATTATTTTAGTGTTTCCTTATTTTTTTATACTTTCTAGATATTAAATTTTCATTATTTGCTTCAAATATCTTTTCAAAATGTGTGGTCACTTCTTTAACATTTTCTTTTAATGAAATTAAATTTATAAATCTTTCGAGATCAAATATATCAAAATTCTATACTGGTTGTGTTTTTGTACTTTAAGAAATTCTATCCTATTTTAAAGTCTTACTTTTTTTTCTAGAGGTTTTAAGGTTTGAATTTTCATGTTGAAATCCATAATTCACTTGGAATTGTTTTTTATATATAGCTCAAGGTAGCAATCACCTTTAAAGATCTTCATCACAGCACTTAATTGATTCTTTTCATAGCAAAATTTAATTGTAGATTATAAGAACATTGATATTTGTCTTAATTATGGTTTCTATTGCTGTGAAGAGACATCATGACCTTGGTAACTCTTATAAGGGGAAAACATTTAATTGGGGTGGCTTACATCTTCATAGGTTTAGTCCAGTATCATCATGGTAGAACATGGTGGTGTGCAAACAGACATGGTGCTGGAGAGATAGCTAAGAGTTCTACATCTTGTGCAGGCAACAGGAAGTAGTCTGTCTCACTGGCCATGGCTTGAGAATATATGAGCCCTCAAAGCCCTCCTTTAGAGTGACACACTTCCTCCAACAAGATCACACCTACTCCAACAAGGCCACACTTCCTAATAGTGCCACTCCCTTTGGGGGCCATTTTTTCTCAAACCACCATAATATATGATATTATGTTGCAAACATATTTGTATCCTCCACTCTCTCATCACACTTCTCACTTAATAGATACTCAGAAAGGTTTTCTATCAGAGCATTGTGGCCTTTGGGCTTCTCTAAATGCCTCTTTCCTCAGATGGCCCTTCTTCAACACAGAGGATTTAGCAATGAGCACCATGGCCTTCCTCTGTCTTGTTACGCAGCTTCTTTCCTCATCCTGTCCCCTGCAGACATTTGCATGAACTGTTCCCCTGCTCAGTTCCCCACCGACAGAGCTGATATGCAGAACTCCTAGATAAAAGAAGTTGGTGAAGAGCAGTCATTTGTTTTGCTTTGGTCCATCATGCCTTATAACGTGCCTCCCTGGAGTATTAGGAATCCAGGAGATGCCCCAACATAGAAATTCTCATCCTAGGCTGTGTTCACACAGTTTGGTATAGCTCAGACATCAAAGATCATGAAGAGGAAGCTGGGAATGTAGTTCAGTTGGTAGAGGGCTTGTCTACTGCACACGAGGCCCTGGGTTCTGTCTCTAACACTGAACAAAATCATCTTTAATACCAATTGTGGCTTCAGCTGCCAATTTACTTTCCTGCAGACTGCCAATAAAATAAAATTTCCAGTGGATTCTCTTTGCTTTTCAGCTACCAGTGTGAGCTAAGATACACTAAATAAAACAAGCAGAAAGTTCTTTTCAGAATCATGCAAGTGTGAAAGAGAAATCTTGCCCTTTGTAACCTAGACATACTCATGTGTAATTTTTTTCATGCTTTCTAGTCTAAGCAATTGAGTGTGGATTTATTCTTTTTTTAAAATCAGAACAAACATTTCTAAAAATGCAGATAAACACTGGAAATCACTGAGGGTCATAAAGTAGCCTAAGTGTTATGAGCCTGGATTTTGGCAGATCGTGGCTTAGTCATTAAGAGCTGAGTAACCTCAACTTTGTCATCACAGCAGGGAGATCACAGCATATGTACCTTGAAGAGGTTTTGTACTAATTAAATGTGGTGATGGATAATGTTAAAATACTGCCTCATGCATTCTAAGTCATTAATCAGTTAAAGATAATGATGGCTTGTAATAAAGGAACAAGAAGGAAAACAATGATTGACTGATGGAATGCTTCAGTCCCCGTGCTTTGGAGTCGTGTGTCTACACAGACTGATAACACAGAAGCAAGGCTGAGTGCAGTGAAGAGGTGTGGTTGTCACAACTGTATTTTACACCAGTCATCGCAGCACAGCCTGGCAGTTAAACAAGTTCAAGAGGAGATTTGCATCTGCGATCAAAAATTAGACTTTCTCTCTAGATAGCGTTCCAACAAATAAAGCAAATATTCCTGAAACTTGCAAGACTAGATGTGGCAAAGCACAAACCCCACAAAATGACCCAGTACAGGAAGAGGAAAGAGTGTCTGTCTGCCCAAGGAAAGCAGCATTAAACAGGATGGTTATGGTGGACACACTAAGCCTATTTTCCACAGGAAAACTAAAACAACAAAGAAGAGTGGGCTGGGACATAAGAATACTGAACCCAGTCTCAGAGAATGCTAGCCATTAAAGCAATTCAAGTGTTTGGAACTGGAAGATGAGAAGAAGAAAAGGGGTGAAGTGATTCAGGACTAAGCCAATTTTATTGTAAGAACAATTGCTGTGGGATGTTCTGTATGTCAAATGTGTTGCTCTGATTGGTTAATAAATAAAACACTGATTGGCCAGTAGCCAGGCAGGAAGTATAGGCAGGACAAGGAGAGAGGAGAATTCTGGGAAGTGGAAGGCTGAGGCAGAGAGACGCTGCCAGCCACAGCCATGACAAGCGAGATGTAAGGTACCTGTTAGCCACGAGCCACATGGCAACTTATAGACTAATAGAAATGGGTTAATTTAAGATAGAAGAACTAGATAACAAGAGGTCTGCTGTGGCCATACAGTTTGTAAGCAATGTAAGTCTCTGTGTGTTTACTTGGTTGGGTCTGAACAGCTGTGGGACTGGCGGGTGAGAGAGATTTGTCCTGACCATGGGCCAAGCAGGACCAGGAAAACTTCAACTACAAACAATAGAATTGTGTACTTATATTCTAATAAAAAAAAAAGGAGGAGCTTGTTAGGCTGAGGGTATACGTTAGTGATAGAACACTTACCTAGCATGCACAAGCTCCTAGGTTTGACTCTCCTCATCAGAAATGATCCCTGTGCAGTCTCCCAGAAGCACTGATCATCTGCAATAGGAAAGGTGAGCTGTGTCCTGGGGAGGTACCTTAGAGGAGATGAGATTTAAGTAGGGTCTTGGTGGAACTTCACCAGCTGGAGAGAGAAAACAACGCTCTGGCAGCAGGAATAGTATCATAGAGTAAAACATGACCAGATGCTCTGGATGCATTATCTTCACATGGAAAAGATATAGATAGTCCCAATAAAAGATTATAGCACTCCAGAGAGTCCCTGGGGAAGGAGGGTAATAGAATGAAAGTCCAGGAAAATGGCTCAGAGAGTGAAGGTTGCCACTGAGCCTAATGACCAGAGTTTAGCCCCCAGGACGACATGATAAAAGGAGGCAAGCAAACCCTGCAAGTTGTCCTCTGACCTCCACATACATTCTGCGGCACTTGTGCTCTTGTATGGGTGCACATATATGCATACACACATATATGCATACACACACAGCCTTATTGACATATAACTGACAAAGTATTATATATACTTGAGATTTTCAATGTGTTGTTTTCATATCAGTACAGTTTGTACACTTATTTGCACAATCTAATTAGTATATTCATGAGCAAACAAAGTTACATGAAAGCAGTTGATTATATTTAAGGCCTATTCTCTTAGCAATTGAGATATACATATATATACACACACATATATATATATTCTCTTAGCAACTGATATAGAGAGAGACAGAGTGTGTGTGTGTGTGTGTTATTAATTGTAGCTACAGAAGTATATGTTAGTCTCCAGAACCTGTATCTTATACCAATGTTTTGTGCCCCTTTACCCATATCTTCCCATTTCTCTCACTCCTTAGCCTTTAGGAATGGCTATTTTACTCATTTTGTTTTCTCGTGTTTCTGGAGTCATACATTTACAGAAGTCACCAGAAAAGTAATTCTTCACAGTGTTTGTTTTTCTGTATCTGGCATGTCTACTAAGATTCTGAGTTTGTTGTTGTTGTTGTTGTTGTTTTAAGGGATCATCATACTGTTTTCCACAATGGCCATGCCATGGTACTTACATTTCTACCAACTGTAGGCAAGGAGTTCCATTCTCCACATCCTTGCCTCTGTTCATTATCTCTTGTCTTTTTAACAGTAGTCATCCTAATGAAAGTGAGAAAACTGGCTGTGTTTTAAGTTCCGTCCCCCTAATGACTAGTGAAGCTGAGGATTTTTCGTGTACCTGTTGCCCACCCATAAATTTTCTTTGAGGAAATGTCTTTTGAATTCCTCTTCTCTGCATTTCAGTTGGGTTGTTAACATTCGCTATGGGATTACATGATCCCCTTACATACTTCAGATACTAAATTCTTCTCAGATACATGGTTAGCAAGCATGCCTTCCTACTCAGAGGCTGGCTTTCCTTTCATTGGCTGCTATTTGCCATGAAGAACCTCTTTAGCTTGATATAGTCCTACTTTTTATATTTGCCTTGTTGCCTTTAGTTTTTATGTCATATACAGAGAATAACAGCAAAGGCAATGGTCAGGAAGCTTATTCCTTGGTTTCCTTCAGGTGCTTCACAGCTTCAAATCCTATATTAAGTATTTAATTCACTTTGAGGTGATTTTTATATATGGTATAAAGGCCCAATGTTTTCATATCCACGGAGACACCTGGTTTTCCCAACTCCATTCATGGCGTAGTCTTTTACCTTTATAAAGATTAGTTAGCTATATTTGCACAAACTTCCCTAGAAAGTATGCTTTTTCTGTGTCTATACATAAACTTTTATATAGTACCATACTGCTTTAATTATTATAGCTTTGTAATAGGCTTTAAATCACTACGTGATGCCTCCAGCCGTGCTCTTTATTCTCAAGATTGTTCTACCTATCTGGAATCTTCTGTGGCCCTGTAAAAATTCCAGAGTCAATTTTTATTTTTTCTGTTTTTGTGAAAGTTGTCATTGGAATTTTCATAGAGATAACATTAATTCTATAGATCTCTTTGGTTAGTATAGACATTTTAATAATATAAATTCTTCCCCTCACCTAAATATATATTTCATCTTATTTATCTCTTCTTCAATTTGTTTTATCAATGTACTATGAAAAATAATACTATGAAACACAAATCCTTTAGGTATATTATACCTTTCACTTCATTGGTTTAATGTGTTCCTTAATATTTTTTAAGCTATTGTAAGAGAGTCTTTTCTTCATTTCTTTCTCTGTTAGCTAACTTTTAATTATAGGATCACAATTATTTTTATATGTTGATTGTCTACCCTGCAACTGTACTAAATGCATT
Organism: Peromyscus melanophrys; assembly: GCA_902168415.1. NCBI lineage: Eukaryota > Metazoa > Chordata > Mammalia > Rodentia > Cricetidae > Peromyscus > Peromyscus melanophrys. Next base: position 71,682 of record CABHPR010147980.1, on the reverse strand, counting down.
TATTAGTTCTAACAGGTTTGTGTGTGTGAGTGTGTGTGTGTGTGTGTGTGTGTGTGTGTGTGTGTGTGTGTGTGTTAGATCTTGTATTTGCTACTTAAAAAAACATGCCACATACTTCTTCATTTCCAATTTCCATGTCTTTTATTACATATTCTTGCTTGGTCTGTGTAGGACTTGTAGCACTATACTGAACAGGGGTAATAAGAGTAGGCATCTACCACTACCTACGGCGGGACACCTCGCACAGCCTTGAGGTGGGGGGGGAGGGGCTTGGACCTGCCTCTACTGAATGTACCAGGCTCTGCTGACTCCCCATGGGAGGCCTTACTTTCTTGTAGGAGGGAATTGGGGGAGAGAAGGGGCGGGGGAAGGAAGAGGAGGATCTGTGATTGGTATGTCAAATGAATAAAAAGTTTTTCTAAATATATATATAAGAGTAAAAGAGTGGGCATCCTAGGTGCTGGCTTTATGGCTTAGTTTGTAAAGTACTTGTCTACCATGCATGAAGCCTTGGGTTTAATCACTGGCACTACATAATCCAGACATGGTGCTGCATTCCTGGAAGTGGAGCCAGGAAGATCAAGAATTCAAGGCCATCCTTGGCTATGTAGTATATTCAAGGCCAGCCTGGGCTACATGAGAGTCTATCTCAAAAAGAAAAAGAGTGGGCATCCTACTTTTTCTCCTGATCTAGATGGAAATTTTTCAGTGCTTCATCATTCAGATTTCAGGACATGAGTGAGATGATAGTGGAATGATGAGAAAAAGTATCCCATGTAAATGGAAAGAGAATCAAGATGCTGGCTATATGTGTATGTGGGGGGGGGGGAGACTAAGTCAAAACTGTAACAGGAGACAAAGTCATTGTAAAAAGATGTAAGGATGAATTGTGGTCAACCCATTGAGAAGATACAACAATCATAAATATAAAGGCACCTAATAACAGAGTACATAAATATATAAGTCAAATACTAGCAAAACTAAAGGGAATATAGATAATCAATACATGTAGATTTTCCATTTATCTCCCAGATATCCAAGTAAAAGTGACTGAGAAAAGTTAAACTAGAAAATAGAAATGCATTGGAAATGTCCAAGAGAACGTGACAGCAGTTAGGCCAGTTGGATCGAGAGCCTGCCAGACCTTCCTATGCCAACAAAGGCAATTGCCTTCTGGTACAGTAAGGGGTCTTACTGAATAAGAGCCTGGAAAAGTTGTTTTTAATTTCATACGTATCTCTATTATAATAAATGTTATCAGAGTTTTCTTAGAAAGGCAAAGCACTACCTGCCCCATGGCATATGATGCTCTCAAGTGTGTGTTGAGTAGATCTTAATTAAAAGAGGGTGGGTGGCTTTTAAATGGTCTCCACATAGTTCTGATGTTTATTCCTGGGTAAAACCTGCTTCTGAAGAGCCCATGGAGTATGAAGGGGAAACTATTGCAAGACACACAATATGAAGAGAAAACTTCATCCCTTTATGACTCAGTTATTCAACAAATATTTTACTAAGAGAATAGTGTGATCGTTAATATAATCCTACTTTAATTTATATGACTAACTTCTTTTTTTAAAAAAAAACTTTTCATTTTCTTATATTTTTGGTTGTGAGCCTAGCCTTTAACGGCTGAGCCATCTCTCCAGCCCAACTTTTCATTTTCTAAAGAGCTCTACACAGCTGTGGAATAACTCCTAGTAAAATCTTTGTTGCAAATTGAAATGAAGATGTTTGAGTTAGTGATTGGCACCTAATGCATTTCTCCATACCTCACCAGTCAAGAGGGAGAAAGGAGTGAAGACATTGTTCTTAACCTGAATTCTGATCGTGTTTTACTGGGTATAATCTAAAGATTTTGGAAACCACTTGCATTTGAAAATGAATTTTCAATAAATGGAAATAAATGAATGCTATCCAGAACACATAAATAATAAAAATAAATAATAATAATGAAACCCAAAAAAGAAATAGTGAGAAAAGCACAGAATGAGAAAATCTATTTTTCAAGAAAGGAAGAAACCCAAATGACTTTTAAAAATCTGAAAAGATGCTTACCATCATGAAAATACAAATTAAAGAACCAAAATAGTACTGTCATCTATCAGGTTGGCAAAAGCTAAAAAATTAAAAATAAAAAACTGACATTTCTTTAAAAAAAAAAAGGCAATAACATTAGGGACTAAGAACTCTTGTTTGTTAGTGATGGTAGTGCAAATTGGTGTATCTTTGGAGAGAAACTTGTCAATATTCAATAAATTTGTATATATACATTAACCTATAAGTCAACAATTTCACCATTATGTTTATACTCTGGTTTTACTCATATACACCAGGAGACAATATTTACTGTAACATGGGTTTTAATTGTAAGTACTGGTGGATAGAGTCCCAGATGGATATCAATATAATATAAAAATAAGTAGTAAGCCATTTATATAATACAGTATTATATAGTAGTATAAAAGGGTAAAGTATATTACCTACTTAGACATATTTCAACAACATAAAATTGAGTTTAAAAAGGAAGTTACAGAATCATGTATGTGATGCTACTTATATAAAACTCAAAAATATTCTAGCATTATTTATTACTCATGGTACACACGTGTCACAAAATGATAAAGACATGACAAAGAAAGGCATACATCAAATGCAGAGAAGGCAGGCCAGGCTTGCCGCCAGCAACTCTGGATTGTTCAAGGGAGTGAAGCCCTCCACCAGAGAAGCTCTAGAAGACTGAGGGGGAGGGGGAGAGAGAGAGAGAGAGAGAGAGAGAGAGAGAGAGAGAGAGAGAGAGAGAGAGAGAGAGAGAGAGCAAGAGAGAGCTCAGAACATGGGAGAATACAACCTTTCATCCATTTAAGTAACTCAACCCTTCCATCTAGTCTGCACCGAAAGGGGAAGTAGGGGGAGGTTCTCGCATGATCCTGCATTATACTTTTTAATGGCTTAAAATGTTGAAAAATGACCCAGCAGGGAAGGGACAGGGGCTGACAGAGCGCAGCTGCTAGCAGTTATTGGACAAATTAATCAATTTTAAATCTATGCCTCAGTGACCAGAGACAGTTTAATCAAACCACTTACATTAACAATGTGACGCTCTCAGAAAACAAAGGTGATTAGAAAGTAAGGATTCTCCATCAGAACAAGCCTACAGGACTGTTTTTCTAGAAAAAGCAATGGAGCTGAGGATTTTTGTTTACATGTTTGGTCTCAGTCCTCTTGGTAATGAAGAGACACTTTGAAAGATGACCCTGCAGCCTCACAGACGTCATTGGTTAACACAGGACTATTCTGATGATGCAGGGACCAGTCCCTAAGAGTGCCAACACAGTGGTGAACTCAGGCAAGCCAGGGAGCCATCCCGGAGACATACCTAATGGTTACATGAAATCACAAGAGACACAGTGGAAGTGATGATCAGAGCCATAGTCCAAGAAAGAAATCTGAAGTCCCAAACAGAAACAGGGGAAGCATCACGAAGTAGATCCGAAGGATTCTCAAGTGCTCACACAGCGTTAAGGAGGTCAGTCCAAGTTAAGAGGCAAAAAAAAAAAAAAAAAAAAAAAAATTACAAAAAAGAGAGGAAAGTATAAACAAAGTAACATGGGTGGTTCAGATTAAATAATCATGCAGAAAATTAATTTGATGTCTCTGTACCAGTGTCTCTAACTATGTGTCATTCATTAATCAGCTCCCTGTGGAATAGCAGAGATGTTTCCTTTCCAGATTTAATTCTAAATTCTTCCGTCAGTTCTCTGCCATCAAAGATTTGTCTGTTTGTTCATTTCAGAATTAAACATGATCATGTTTCTAACACATCTCAAAGGAATCTGGCCTAAAACTATGTTGAATATGTGGGAAGTGTTGTAAAGGGTCAGTGTTTTTCATCAGGGAGGCTGACAACGCATAAAAACTCTTAGGTAATTAACTGAGAATTTTACACAGAGACAAAACTCTAAATGCACTGGCCTGGTAGTGTAAGAACTTATGTTCACACAGAGAACTTAGAATTATTTGAACCTAGCTGGGCTGCATGATAGATATTATCATTTTACTGCTTCTCACCTCCTAATGCTTACATACAAGCAAATGTAGTCGGGGCTCTGAATGTTCCCAACTGAGGTGAGCTCTCATATCCTCCCATGCATTCTATTAGATGCAGGAGTCAGTTTTCAAAAATTGAAAAGAGAAAACAACACACTTGAGTCAAGATACATATGGGAACGCCCCCTTTGAAAACAGTGGCCTGCCGTGGAATCCTGAGAGTGCCGCCATTGTGTTTATCAGAGAGTCCTTATCCTACACTGCAAAGCCGAAGAGTTCCAAAAGTACATTGCAAAGCTACCATGATCCAGGGGCTTTTTAGTCTCCTGATTTACGAAAGCTTTACATTTTTATTTCCAATTAACCTATCGATAGTGGTGTCACTTAAATACTCCTAAGGAATATTATCTGCTCATTATAGCCAGAAAAACATGCTGCCCAATTTCATAGCTCAGCTGTTCTCATGCATGGATGGACAATCTGAATTAACTCGAACAGAAACAAGATTTTTAGACACTCGGCTACATTCCTAGTTGCAAAATTTAAGTAATTAATATGTGACTTTAAATAGTAAAAGAAGATAAATGGATAATGTTTATTTTGTGTATCATAATGATGGTGACACAGTGCTCCTCTGGCTTTCTATTTATTTAGCATTAGTACTTCAATAGAAAAATTATTATAATCAACACACTCACTGCTGATAACACGGAATATCATGGCAATGAGTAAAGGTTCTCTGGGGAGCTGCCTTGAACTTAAACTCTTCATGAAAGACTCTGTGTCCATTATGGCCACGATAATAGACCCCAGTGCCTACTATTGCCATGATTTTTCCTGCTTATGTACTCTTTGTGCACAGTTCAAATACTGCACAAGGACATGCATGATACTGCTGGTTTGAGACTTCATGTAGTGTGTACAGTTATCTGAAGAGAAAGGTTAAACTGATCAGGGACGTTCAGAGCTATTCATTGCTGATGAGACTTATTCATAGTTACAGCTGTCCCCACTCCATAGCTGCTGAATTCTCACTCATGGGATGGCCTGGGTATTAGAGCTACTTGAGACATGTGATTGTGCCTATTTTAATTATACAAAATAAAGGGTTTCATTATGACATTTTCTAACATATACTCTGATGTTCACCCTCATCACTCCATCTTGTTATTTTTAAACAATAGCCCTGTCTTAGAGCTACTAATGCTGTGATGAAATACCATGACCAAAGAAACTTGGGGAAGATAGGATTCATTTGGCTTAAACTTCCACATCACTGTTCACCATTGAAAGAAGTCAGGACAGGAACTCACACAGGGCATTATCCCAGAGTCAGGAGCTGATGCAGAGGCCATGGAGGGGAGCTGCTTACTAGCTTGCTTCCCCTGGCTTGCTCAGCCTGCTTTCTTATAGAACCCAGGACCACCATCCCAGGGATGGCACCACCCACCATGGGCTGGCATCTCCCCCACTGATCACTTAAATGAGAAAAGGCCTTACAGCTGGATCCCATGGAGGCATTTTCTCAGCTGAGGCTCCTTCCCCTTTGGTGATTCTAGCTTGTGTCAAGTTCATACAAAATTAGCCAATACAACCCCAAAGGTAAATAATCAACCATAAGTATATCTATTGCATCTCATTCAAGTAATGAACAACACTGTGTCTTTCTCCCTTCCTGGAGTGCTAAAGTACCCTCAGAAGGAGTAGAGTCAGAGAACCTACAGTTGACCTTGTCTCCCGACAAACTATGTGTTTTCCATAGCTCCCCACTTTTCTCTAAAGTTCAGAATATTCACTTAAAGTGAGAGAAATAAAATCCAGAGGAAAAAGTGGGCTCCTTGCCCTCCACCACTGCATATGATTTGTGGGTGTCTTCCTGTTGCTACAGTAGAGTATCTGAGAACTGCTTATGGAAGACCAGTAATTCCTTTCTGTTCTGTGGTCTCATAAGTCCAAGATGAAGGTGCCAGAATCCAACATGGGCTCTTTTCTGTGTCAGTAGGGCAGAAGGCAAACGTGCAAAGGTGTCAACCACTCTCATGGCCCTTTTTATCCATCCGTTCATCAGGATAGAGCTCCCAGGACCTAAAAACCTCCCTAAGGCCCTGCTGCCAACACTGATAGACTGGGGATGAGGTTTCCTGCACATGAATTTGGGGGAACTCATCCCAGACCATAGTGGTGAGTAGAGAATAAGAACCATTACCAGCTGTTACCTCTCCTTGTTTACCGCCCCCCCCCCATTTATTAAAAGTCACCTTGTTCACTTGCCTGCACATATATGCACACAGACACACAGACATGTGCATGCTAAATGCTACAAGAGATAGTATAAACACAGAGCGTGCTCTCTGCTCTCTAGTTGTACTCTAGGGGTCTAATTAGAAGTTCCATAGGAGTTTATTTCCCAGTGCTTCTCATGGGAACAATCACTATGTCTGCCTTTAGCCACTTATGTGAACAGACAGAAAGAGGCTAACAGCAGAGAGCTGCTCCCACCTTGTGGCTGTCTGCTTCAGGGAGTTGCTGGCGAAGCATTGCAGGGTTGCCTCTCATTGAAAGCTGAAGAAGATTGTGTTGGTTTCACTTGTATAACTTTTTTTTACCTTCTTAAAATTATAAGTATTAGGAATGTTTGAGGCCTTGTTTTCACAGAAGTCAAACTTTAGTTTCACCCAAAGTCAAGTAGTGTGTATTTGAGAAGTATTCATGAAGCTCTTGTCTCATTCCAAGCATGTCTATCAGCAGTGGCAAAACACTAAGGCATATCCTGCCTCAAAGCACTCAGCCATGAGCACTCAAAGACTCATAGTCTCCTCTATCTCCCACACACCCTCACCTCTCTTCAGCATCTCTTCCACCAATGGGAACTGAACTAATCTTTGCCACTTTTATAAGTAGAAGTACTCTTTATTATTTTAAAGCAATACAGTACTACTACCAGGAGGTACAAAGACATAGTCCCACTTTCCAAGAGTTTATAATTTCATCAGTTGAGATGTGGGAGGAATAAAGCACAAGAATCAACTCTAGAGGCTTTGATGCCCTGAGTGCTACAAGAGAGGCAAGCTATAGTGTATTGGGACCAGAGAGAAAGGAGCAGGAATTGTCTCCACGATGGCTATGATGGCTTCATGGGGAATCTGAGTAGAGCCTTGATGAGTGGCCATGAGTAAAAGATGAGATTTGAAGGCCAGGCAAAATAGCAAGAATGACAAGGTCTGCTGAAGATAATAGCCAAAGAATAACAAATAAAAGTAAAGTAGGAAGCCTGGGAAGGATCAGAAATGGGCCATACTGGACATAAGAGATGGGTGGGGACACACTACAACAGTAGAGGCTTCCAGAGCCACATAGCACAAAGTCTGTTCAAGGAGCATGTGATGGGGGCAGATGTTGAAAGAGTGGAGACACAAAACCAGAGGCATGTTATGCTGTGGGCAGTGGTGATTTCTTGGTAGAAGTCCAAACAGTGGCCATATGGACCAAAAGAAGAGGGGAAGAAGGGGCAGTGAAAGTGGAGGGAGACTGGAGGAAAGGAAGGGCTGCTCTAGCTCTCACTGAGGAAATGGCAAATGGCTAGAGGCACGGGTGGCTCTGTAGTGGGTAACCATTCCAGCTTTGGTCTGGAAGTTCCAACCCCCATTGAGGCTTCCGTAACTATCACGCCTACAAGGCGGGGCCAAGGGAGGGCTGGAGACCTGAGATCGGGATGCGCGGCGCTCTCTTGTTTCCTGGACCAGGACGCGAGAGGTAGACCGAGGAAAGTTCTCCAGAGAACACTGCCGGACTGCGCTGCGTCTCTTCCAGAACCCATCATCTACCTATCCCTTCATTTGTGAGTTACGCCTTTAAATAAATCTCCTTTTAACTACGTGGAGTGGCCTTAGTAATTTCGCCAATATCTGGCGCCCAACATGGGGCACGAACCCATGACCCTGAGATTAAGAGTCTCATGCTCTACCGACTGCAAGCTGGCTTTGGAGATGGAATGGGCTCACTCCCTCTCTAAACCTAGACATATTCCTAAAATAAAAAGGTTAAAAGATTCTTATGTCCCAAATCAAAAGAGCCCTCTGGTGTGGGACAGAAAAAAACCAATATTTTTATTTAAAACAGGTTAATTATAAATGCGATCTCTTTCTAAAAAAGAAAAGGGGATATAGATACATAAGATATACAAATGATAGGATAAAAGGGTAGATTAATAAATCTATTTTTAAAGAGCAACAACTTGTTTAAAATGTTTTACATTGGTATAGATTTTAGTTTATGTTTAAAATGTTTTACATTGATATAAATTTTAGTTTATTGATACAAACTTAAAGTTGATTCTGTTATACTGTGTGTATATTTCTACTTTTGTTTGAGGTATTATGTTTATGTAACTCATTTAAAATTGTAATGGATAATTAAGAAATAGATTAATAATTAGTCATCTATGATAATCATATTTGTAGCCATGTTAGTTAAGTCTTCTAGATATACATAGATATATTTCAGATAGATAGGTAATCTTCAAATACTTCAAAGACCTACAGAATATGGCATTTAAAATGTTTTAAAAATTTAGACGTTCTAGACAGTGAGACATGTCTGCTCCTGGCAACACTGGATTTATTTCAGAGGAGAATGGGCATCGAAGACACTCCATATGGAATTTATCTTCACCTTGGCAAAAATAGCCATTTGGGCAAGAAGCTGTTCTTGCCTGGACTGCTTGATCGACTGGACATGCAGGACCCATAGGAAGGTGACCACTGAACTTTGCTTGACAAAATGGTCCTTCAGGTTCCTGCTTTGCAGAGGAAACTGCCAGACATTCTACAGGACACACACAAAAAAAATGACTGAGATACTCTAGGCCTGTGAGCTGAAAACAGATGCCCCAACTTTACAAGAGAACTTTGAATGACTGTCCAGGCTGTCAGCTGTCTCTTGTCTACCCTGCAAGACTCCTGAAAGTTGCTTGCTTCCTTCTCCCATTTCTCAGGTAGTATTATATCCTTCTGAGGTCTTTGATGTGGTTGAAGACTAGATAGTTGTAATTTCCTTAGTTGTGATAAAAGATAAGTTAGATATAAAACCTTAAACTCACAAATATAAGATAGATAGGATATCTTCTTTAATATTGTAACTATAATTCTTGCTCGATAATTGTTTTGTTATATGTAATTTTACTATGTTAAAGTTAAAACCTTCCTTTTTGAAAAAGAAAAAAAAGGGGAAGTGCTGTGGATATCACTCTGTATCAATAAAGCACTGATTGGCCGGTAGCCAGACAGGAAGTATAGGCGGGACTAACAGAGAAGGGAGGAGAGGGAACAGGAAGGTGAGAGGAGGGAGACTGCCTGGAGCCGCGGCCAGAACAAGGAAGATGTAAAGTACCGGTAAGCCACGAGCACGGGGCAAAGTAGAGATTAATAGAAATGGGCTAAATATAAGAGTAAGAGCTAGACAATGATAGGCCTGAGCTAATGGCCAAGCAGTTTAAATAATGTAAGCGTCTGTGTGTTTATTTTGTCAGTGGTTTCTGGGACTGGTGGGACTTGGGAGCTGGCGGGACTTGGGAGCTCGAGAGAAATTTTCCAGCAACATGGCTCTGAGGTCTTAGGCAATTTCAAACAGCATTGATACTGCCGATTTTCCTACAAAGGGGCTTAAAGGGATGTCCGTGGTTAAAACTAAATATTACAACACAGTAAGATTCCCAAAAACCACCTTTCCAATACCATCTGACTTTGACATCTTGCTCTTGAATTATTTCTTAAATCTGTCATACCACTTGTCATATTCATTCACTGTTTGTGGCTCTACCTCTACCTTGTATCAACTGTACCCCAAGGTCAGTTCTTCCTTTATTCTACCTTCTCATCCAAGCCTGTTTCTTTCAGTCCCTGCCCCATGCAGTGTTCTTGGGGTGATGGCTATATTGGGATTACCCAAGTGCTCCTGGCCTCCAGTACATGTTAGTTTTGCCCACTAAGAAATACCAACAGAAAGAGATTGTATGTATACATTAGTTTTGTATTCATGCTACAGTAAACGACGACAAATTTAGTGGCTGGAAACAATGCACACTGACTACCTCACAATTCTCGTGGTCAAAAGGTCCAAATTGTTTCACTGAGTTAAAAGGGAGGCATCAAGTTGGCAGCACTGGCTTCTTCAACAGGCTTCCAGGGAAAATGTTGCCTTTTCCAGCATCCTGAGCCATCTGTTTGCCTTGGCTTCTAGCCCATCCCTCCACCCTCAGGTCCATCAGTTTAGCACCTCCCCCTCCCTGACCTCTGCTTCTATCCTTTTGTCTCTCTTAGATTTTGACTCTTGGGGCTTCAGGGGACCCAGCCAGATATTCCAGGATAACCCATCTCACAACCCTTAAGGTTGAGCTGGAGGTAAAGCCCAGTTAACTCAGTTAGAGAGCTCTTTTCTGATATGTGTGAAGCACTGAGTTCAGTCCCTGATAGAGAAAAAAATAGGGCCTGGAATGTCATTCAGCAGTAGAGTAAGAGGCCTCACATTTCATCCCTAGCTCTAGATAGATAGATGAGAGAGAGAGAGAGAGAGAGAGAGAGAGAGAGAGAGAGAGAGAGAGAGAGAGATGATAGAATCTGCAATGTCCTTTTTCCATATAAAGTAACATATTCACAGCTTCCAGGAATTCAGAAGTAGAAGTCTAGAGGGTGGAAGGTTACATGATTCCGTATTCTCTCCACACCGACAGATGGCTGTTTTTCTTGTTTTGCTGCTCCCTGCAACTGTGCTCTGGGCCTAGCAGAACTTCTCCTTTCTGCAGCTCCAACTCCAAGCAGGCGGCCTCTCTTCCATGGTTCTCTTTCTTGATCCCAGTAACTTCTCTTTCCTTCCTCAGGTCTTTCAGGATTGAGGTGGCAACAGCACCAATCTACTTACACACTGGTGCCTCCATAGCTATTTTCATTTCCTTCCCATCCACAGTTGTATAATAGTGCCTTCATTAAATTATTCTCAAGATTGTAGCTGACCACTGTGCATGGCTACCCATCTTGATATACCGTTCGCATTCTAACCTACACAGCTATCATGTCAGATCTAGAATTGGCACACTCACGGAGAGTCCACACGTGTAAATGCAATATGAAAGATGGTTAGCTTCAGCAAACCAGGAATTATTATCATGTGCCAAAAGAGCAGCCATTGTTCAAAGTCCAGTTGGTGATCATTTCTGGAAAACAGTATATCTGATTAGGCAAGTATGCAGAATAATACTCTGTTTTGCTTTCAGTTGCATGCAGGGAAGGGAAATGATAGCCTGCACATAGTCCACAGTTAAAGTTTCCTCTGTGATTTTCTTTTTGTTTATTTTTCAATCAGCTAGGCTGACAGACTTCATGACCTAACATAAGTGATTTCTAAGCAATAGCAGACGCTCAACTGGGCTGCCGACAAGAGCCTTCCACCCCTGCTCAGGCAAATGGTTTGAGATATTACCCGGTCTCTTCCCGCCTGAACAGATAAAGAGCATCTGAAAGTGGAATGGGGCTGCTTGTGTTTTTCTCCTTTGTAGAAACTATTTCTGCTTCAACAAGCTTGCCTTTAAACTCTCTGTCTCGGCATTTATGTCTTCTGCCACACTCGTGGTGATTTCTTTGTATTAACTCGGGGTTTAAATTACCTGCCAAGCACTCAATGAGATTCTCTTCCTAAAGATTTCATCTAGAATCATAAAATCAAAATAGCATTACTGTCCTATAAGAATGCCTGCGAGGCAGTACTTAACAACCCAAGAAGACTCTCTCCCCTCTCAGTGGTATTTCCACAGAAACAGTATTTGCCCCATTCTCCACTTAACACTCCCTCAGTCAGTCTGCCGCCTCCCTCCTAGGTTCATTGTGCAAAGTTTACTATTGTGTTTCTTTTCCCTCTTCTACCCTGATGATGATGGTGATGATTACTACAATTAACAATAGATTGTATTTATAGATATGCTTTGTAGATTATAAAGTATGTATGTGTGCTGTGTGCTATTCAATTTGGGTCAAAGCAGGTGACATATACTATGAAACCAAAGTAAATTCTTATTGTAAACCTTGATTAAATCCAATTTAAGCAAAAAGGAGCATAGAATCAAATGAAGTACCTGAAAAGAGTCCCTTCCTTCAGCCAACTATGCATGCTTCTGTTAAACAATGTATATGGACATTTCCCTGTGGCTGGATTTATGCTGTTGGGAAGCTTGCAATATTAGACAGGAAGAGGAAATTCTTCTAAAGACATGCACAGGAAAGGTGCATCCACGGCTGGTGGGATCCCAGAAGCCCCTCTTGGATGATCTGGTAGCTGAGGTTGGTCTTAAGGGATGAGTAAGATGAACCTGTTTGAAATGAAGTGGGAGGGCATCCAGGCAGACCAATGAAATGGCATCTGCAAAAGGACAGAAAAGAAAAGGGTCTCAGATGCTCAGAGCCCAGGAAGAGTTGACCCAAGAATGGCATAAAGCCAGGAGAGGGCACTTCAGAAATAGGGCATCAACCATAAGCGAGGGTTCTGGGAGACTAAGGAGAGTTACAAACAGTCTAATAAAGCTCCCTGTGCACACGATTGGAGTCTGCAGTATTTGCCAGGGAAAATGAAAGCTTTGATGGCAAAGACCGAGTTGTCATTTAAAGGTTGACTGCTTCTACAATCAGGATGCTGAATTATCTGTAAATTTTACAATTTTTCCATGTTTAAATTTAGAGGCTTTAAAAAAGATTGAATGAGAAATGAAGACTTTTGAGCAGAGAGCCCTCCCCATCGCTGCCAGGGGCAGCCTGCTAATTAGAATGTCCAGCCCCAGCAACACTCCGCTGCAGATCAGTGCACTCAAGTCAAAGACTGAGCTTTTCTTTAACTGTAACTACATCTTTTCAAAGGGTAAACATCAAATCATAAAAGCACAGAAGATGTTATACCACCCACGGCTCATGGCAGCCCTCCGAATTATGCAGCGGCCTATGACTTCTTAAAGCCACTTGTGGCCCTCACCTCTGTGCCCTTCTAGGCTGGTATGCACTCAGGTGTAGCCTTGATCAAGGACTCTGCACATTTGCAGGGTCATTTCACGTTTCTATTGGGATAAATTTTCTTGAGCGATATTGGAAAGTTTCTCTTTTAAATGGTTACTATATCTAGGACATAATATAAAGACAGAAATTTTCAACATATAAATTAATTGAGACAAATAAAATTCACAGTTTGAACACTCTCAAACATTTGTTTCCATTTCCAATTGAGTTGAAAGTTTTCTTCATGGAAGAACCTGCTGACTTGATGGGCTCCTGTCTCAGCATGTAACAAGAACCAGGCTACGTGCTGGGTAGCTGCAGCCTATCTAATTCAATTACAGTCTATCAAGAGGGATGGGGTGGTTAACAAAGACACTTGATGGAACCCCTTGGAAAGTATGCTCACTGCAAATGGTTACTAAGTAACGTCTAACAGGGCTAGAGATGCAGCTCAGAGGTCAGTGCCCTAGTATGCCCTAGGCCTCAGGCTCTGCTTCTAGCTCTTTAGACTAAATATATAAAAATAATGATAGCAATAATCGAATGTCTAACAAAAGTCAATCATATAAACCTTCCATTGAATGTAAAAAGTCAGCCTGGACAGAAGGCTGGCTAAGAGGACTCTGCCCTTGCAGAGGACTGCTTCGGTTCCCAGAACACAGGTGTTGACTGGCAACCACCAGTTACCACAATTTCAGGGGCTCACATGCCACCACAGACACCAGGCATGCACGTGGTGAACATGCAGGTAAAACACTAACGCACCTAAAATAAAAATAAACATTTTCAGAATTTTAAAATATATAAAATATATATAATTTTAAAAATATATAAAAGTAATTTTCAGAATTTTAAAAATATATAAAATATATATAATTTTAAAAATATATAAAAGTCGCTGTCAAGTAGGAATCAGTCTGTCTCCTGCTACAGGTGCTACCTGTGGCCATCAGCACCTTCTTGTTGTGTAGCTAGAAGTGGGTTGGAACAATGAACACCCTAATTCTATCTTTTTTTTCCTCTAGCACTTTATGGTGTCTTTCAAGTAAGCTCTCTTCCTCCTCAGACCTTTAGGATTTGTTTCTAACTTCCCTCTAAGAATTTGTTCGACTCACCATTATGAAAATCTCATCTGGTTTCCTACAAATACTATAGAAATTGTTACAGTTTGACTCAAGTTGCTTAAGTCAGTATTTCCAGAAATCTTGAGGTGTATGCCGAGGTGCCCAAAGCTTATGTCTCTATATCATGAGAATGAATACATTGGTTGTAACTGAAAAGCAAACCAAGCATGCATTACTCAACTCTGATTAGCTGAGGACCTACCTGTCAAGAGTAGCAGGAACAAATAACATGGAATCAGTGGGGGAAAAGAGCCTGTAAGTGATGCATATGATGACATTGGTCTGGGACCTGAGGATATTAGCCACAAATGTGGCCCACCCTCAACCTCCCTGAAGTAAGAACTTGAGGTTATCTTTTATCCATGCGGGCACTATTCTGAAGAAGCTAGCTTCTCACACTGGACTATAATCTGGGATCATTTCACTTATGACGGTCATGCAAAATAGGTTCTTGTTTTGTAGTAGTCACATAAGAGCCGTTAACTGACAACAATCTGCTACCAGCTGGGCATGGTGAGGCAGGCCTTTAATCCCACCATTCTCAGAGGCAGAGGTAGGCAGATCTCTATGAATTTGAAGCCAGCCTGGTCTATATAGAGAGTTCCACTACATAGTGAAACCTTGTCTCAAATAAATAAATAAATAAATAAATAAATAAATAAATAAATAAATAAATA
>CABHPR010147980.1:35242-56795 GCA_902168415.1 Peromyscus melanophrys | reverse complement strand
ATAAATAAATAAATAAATAAATAAATAAATAAATAAATAAATAAATACAACTTGCTAAGCATGTTTATGTAGATGGCCATAAAGAAGATGAAATGAACCTGTACTTAATATATTTCTCATAAAGACTCTATTGAGCCAAACCACCCACATACTTTCTAAATGACTTAGCTATATAAATGTATCCAGAACTGGGTCTGGTTATGCATGCCTATTATCCCAGTACTTGGGAGACTGAGACAGGAGGATGAAGAGTTGGGAACCAGCCTGAATAACATAGTGAGAGAGAGACACTATCTCAAAAACAAAAATGTGTGCATGGGCATGTGCATGCCCACACACAGTACAGAATGTAAAGTTTTAAAGTTTTAACATCTGAATTATCCATCACTTAAGTTCTGAGCATTAACCTGTACTGCCTTGGCCTTCTAGTAGGAAGAGAAAAAATAATTTACTCTACACAGCCTCAAGCAAGTGTAAGGATTTTGGTAATAATTTTGTTAAAGAAAATTCCACCATGATATAGGACCTGCAGTAGATGGGGAGAAATGTGGGACATAACAGGGTATGCTATGTGGAAAGATGCATCTCAGCCTGCCTTGCCCAAAAACAAAGCTTTGCTCAAAGGTTGCTAGTTGCCCCAAGGGGACCACAGATAATATTTCTGAACCCCTTGGCTAATTTTCTAAATTTGATATTTCTTCAACCTATACGAAGCCCCAGGCCACACATGGGTCCTGAATCACCTCTACCTGGATTAATCTTTTTTCTTTCCATTTCCTTCTCCATCCCTCCTCTCCTTCTTCCCTCTTCCCCTCCTTCCCTGCCCTTCTTGCCCACTCTACAGTATTTTAAAAATTCCTTAAGGACTCTTGGCAACCTTTGAAGCTTCATTTTGGTCACATATCTCAGCTACAGACCGTTCTACAGTAGGAAGAATGTAGAAAGATAACACAGACACTGTGGGTCATTTTCTTCATCCTGAAAGACTGTGGGTTTCATATTAATTTCCCATCTCATAGAACAGGAAATGATGCTTTGGGGGTATACACTAGAAGCTGAAGTGAAGTTGGATAAGATCAGAAAGTAATGAGAGACCTTCTCCCTCCAACAAGTCCATCTTTCTATACAGAGGATGAAAATGAAGGAAGTCACATCCCACGTTTATTTAGAGAGTTCCAGTTAAAATTACACATAACCCTGAATTGGAATGACAATGGAAATTCCGCCTTTCTGTCATACATACTGCACAGGGAAAGGCGGGAATCTCCATGCTGAGGCTGGACTGTTTCTTACTGTTGACCTAGCTCCAAATGAGCTGGTATCCAGAACACTCTGTATAACTATGAACAGACGTGATTCCATTCTATTACCTAAACACTTCCACCCCTAAGGAATTTTTTTCTAAATTTAGTAATATCTTAGTGTATTCCCAGACTCTTGTCTAGGGTTTGATCTGAGGGTCTGTCCTCAAATGGGGCACTAGAAACACTCCACTCACAAGCACACATTGTACCTCATTCCAGTTCCCTCCCTCCTTAGCCCCCAGCATCTCTGTTCCCAAAACCTCTTCATGCTGGTGCCATCACAGGGTGCAGGCAGTTAAAGAAGCAAACAATTAAAAAGCAGGAAAGAAGTGTTTCCAGAAATCTTAGGGAGTCCCGCCAAAGCTATCACATGACACTGGAGAAACTGGGGTTCCCCCTTTAGGCCTTAGGCTCATTAATGAGAGAATTTAAGAACAAACTCAAATGCAAGAGAATAAAAGAATGGACTCAAGCAAAGCCCAAGGATGACTCATTAGAGTTTAAAGGGAACTCTGGGGCAAGTGAGGTGTGGGTCTCACACTGCCTGGAGGAGGGAAATAAAAGCATGAACTGGCCTAGAGGTCTGCTACAGGTGGAGAAGGAAGCTTTAGGGAAAAAGCAAGGAAGCTCCGAGTGTAGAGTTCTGACAGTATCCAAAAGAAAAGTACAGAAGGAAAAGAAAAGAGGAGGATGCAATGAGTCATGCCTTTCTAAGGAAAGCCCACAGAGCCAGCTGAGCCTTCCCTGGAGAGGTCTCCAAGGTTTCCTGACCTGAAGGAAGGAGACGTGGGCGTGTCTTGCTCACTTGGTGGATCATGTGACAGCCCTCTGCTCAACCTCCCATCTTTCCACTCCACTTAGGGAAGCATCACTTACCAGCTGGCTTCCATCAATTTACTCCCTGTTTAATGTGCTCAGTGCCCAGCTGGTGCCTTTTAAAAAAACCCCACATTCCTGAGTGGTCCACCAAACTCCGAACATTCCTGAGAAACAGAACGCTCTCCAGTGCTGGGGTCTTGCATATGATGCTCTCTCTGTCTACAATGTGTGGTTCTGCCTTCGTCTGGGCAGCTTCTCTTGACACTTCACAACTCAGCTGACATTTTGCCACCACCAAGCAGTCCTGACAGCCACTACACACCATTCTGGGCTGAATGTCCCTCCCTCTGCTCCCTTAGTACTTTATGGATGCAAGTGCCATAGCCAAGATACAGTGAAAATTTATTGTCATCTTTACACACTTTCTTCTTCAACCAGACAAGACAAGAACATATTGCAAATAGAAACTGTAACATTTGTCTCCATGTCACCAGTGGACTCTCTGGCACATAATAAGTGTTCATTAAAAACTGTTTACTGAGTGAAGACACTCAGAGTCTTGGAGGGAATATAGTTATAAACAGAGGGAGAGGTGTAACTGATGAACAGACTGGAAACTTTTGTTTGAGAAGATTGACATGTTTGAGGAAGATACCCCAGAAGAGACAACACTTAGGCTGGGCTTGGAAGGTGCAGGCCTGCGAGAAAGAGGTGGAGAGAATCTTGATGCCTCAGTCAGTATGGCATTCCTTCCGTGGGAAGAGTGACTGTGAAGAGAACTGGGACAGCAAGTGGCTGGAGAACGTTGTACTGACCCAGGAACAGCCCAGCATGGAGTTGGTACACAATTGGATGCATAAGAGAGTCGGAACAGGTGCAGAGAAACTGCATTTTTAAAAGGAGTCTGAGAGCTGGAGAGATGGCTCAGCACTTAAGAGTACTTACTGCTCTTGCAGAGGGCCATACTTCAGTACCCAGTACCCATGCCAGGCACTCACAACCACCTGTACCTCCAGGTCCAGGGGATCCAATGCTCTCTTCTGGCTTCCATAGATACCACATACACATGGCACATACATACATACATACATACATACATACATACATACATACATACATACAAAATAAAATAATCATAACTTGTACTTTTAAGGAGTGCTGCATGACCCCACACTTCTGGCTTGCAGGAATGGTGGTACCTATAAGTGGTGGCAAAGCCGGGGACGTAGCTTCACACTACCGCCCCCCTCCCAGCAGCTTATGGTTCCCCCCAACCCTGTAAGGATCTTGACTCAAGCTAACCCAGGATTCTTGGCTTCAGACAAGAATTTCAGAATGAGCCATTATGAAACAGAGTTGGGGGTTTTAAAAATAGACAGGTACTCAGGGGAAGCATGACGCACGCCTGAGAGTATGGGCACAAGCTTCCAGAGAAGAGTGGCCATTTATTAAAAGGCATAGATTTTAAGCAAGGGGATTAAGAGGGAGACGCTCAAAGAAAAATTAAAAGATACTGAAGTGTGGGTATGGTGTTCTCAAGGGAGAGTCTCAATTACATGTCGTAGCAGTTGATGTATACCATTTTGGTGGCTCTCAAATTACATCTCAAAGGGCTTCCAAGAAATATCCTTTCTTCTTTTCTCTTTTGGCAAGCGAGATTATAGGGCAGCTCCAGATGGGCATTAGAGGGGATTATAATCTGATAAGGTAAAGCCAGGAGCCACTAGGATTGCACAGGGCATTAGGATGTATATTTGGCTATAAATGGGACTCCAGAAGAGATTCCCAGAAAAGCATAGGTTTACAGCTAGGAGGAAAGAGAGGCCTTAAGTAAAATTTGATTGTACTAGAATTCTTACTTTCTAGCTGGCAAAAGGCTTCAGCCAGACTCCAGGGTCTTTTTTCTTCCTCTGTCCCCATAATTTCCCCTCCTGCCTAAGGACATGGGAATCCCAATCCTTAAAGTTTAGACACCAGGAGAGAATCTGCTTTGGGGGAAGTTGGTGGGCTCATCCACTGCTGAGATATCTGCTGGCTATCCAGGAGAAGGTGTCCAGTAACTAGGTGGACATGAGTTGAGGCATGCAGAAGAAAGAGCAAGGAGACTTTCTCTGTATGACTTAGCCCTTAGTGTTCCATAATTTAATACTGTGCCTGTAGTGTGGGTGAAGACTGCTTGAGTTCTTCTAAGTGTTCCCACTGTCACTGGTAATTTAGATGCGTAGCCCCTCACAAGCCGCTTGACTCCAGGACATAGCTCTTCCTTCATAGGAAAAGTGACAGTTAAGGAAACATGAAGAGAGACTGTCTTAGCCAGGGTTACTACTGCTGTGATGAAACACCATGACTAAAGCAACTTGGGGAAGGAAGGGTTTATTTGATTTATACTTCCATATCATAATTCATCATCAAAGGAAATCAGGACAGGAACTCAAACAGGGCAGGAGCCTGGAGGCAGGAGCTGATGTAGAGACCATGGAGGGGTACTGATTACTGGCTTGCTCCTCGGGGATTGCTCAGTCTGCTTTCTTATAGAGCCCAGCACCACCAGCCCAGGGATAGCCCCACCCACAGTGGGCTATACCCTCCCCATCAATCACTAATGAAGAAAATGCCCTGCAACAGGATCTTGTGGAAGCTTTTTCTCAATTGAGGTTCCCTCCTTTCAGATGACGCTAGCTTGTGTCAAGTTGACATATACTAGCCAGCACAGTGACAGTAACCTTTAGTCCTGTCTTCTGAGTTATTCTGTGTAATATGGATGCCACAGAAATGATACCATCCTCTTCCACTGCCGCAAACCCATGCCTCTAGAGGCCACCAAGCACATAAAGGGAAATACTTATTGTCATTATATTGGAAAGGGTATGGGCCTCTGGATGAATCCTCTTTAGACGGAGATGCCACTTCCTGTTAAGTGTGTTGGGGTTCTTACTGCAGTGCCCTGTTGCCATGGTGATAGCAACTACCTGTTCCTCTGTCCAATCCACTTGACTGTAGCTCTTGGTTCTCTATGCTTTATAGATATCAATTAAGATGAGATCTTCCTTGTTTAAGAAACCATCTACAGTAAAGTTTTGCAAAACAACTCATTGTGTTTTCCCTGACTAATTTGTCTTAAGTAATTTGCCCTGAAATTCAATATATTTTAATTCAAAGGCCCATGACAATAATGATCCTCTGGGAGTTACATGATGTTTGTAGTTGAAATTCCTTGTATCCTAACATCTATTCACAAAAGCTAAATGGGAATTGCTTATGGAGCACAGGCGTTTTTGACAAATCCAGAGGAAATGATGCTTCACCAAACAGCTTCTGGCAACCAGGTGTGAGCATGGCAAAGATTTCATAAGAGCATTAGTCATGTGCAGAGACTAGGGTCTCATTTGTAATTCAAGGGACAGTGACAGAGAACTCATCATCGAACTGGAATATCAGCTAACTGATGTTTACTGTGAAGGCAGTACTGCAATAGCATCCAGAGAAATTTAAATGACGCATAGCAAATATTCTCAGAGAAGCACAAAAACTAATCATTCTTCCAATGTGCTAAACAGATACTGCACAAAGCCAACGCCTGATGATGTGTTCTGTGAAAAAGCCTTAGAATATTTACTTCTCCATTCAAACAAAGCTGCCAGAATATTTTGAATTGTAATATCAGACCTATTTCAATTTCTTTTAATGCCCAGTTTTTTAACTGAGGCCACTGCCATCCTAGCTAATGATGAGTGGCACGGCCTCTGATGAAGTTAGTCGGATTCAGGGTGCAGCTATGAAGGAGCCTTTTCTGGGAGGCAGTCAAGCAGCTCGGTGCTCTTTAGAAATGGGGTGATACTTGAACAGTTGGGACTGCACACCACCTTTGCCTGACTTCACTTTTCTTTAATTGACAGGTAGGAGATCAAATCATTGAAATCAATGGGGAAAGCACCAGGGACATGACACACGCCAGAGCAATAGAACTCATCAAATCCGGTGGAAGAAGAGTGAGGCTGCTGCTGAAGCGAGGCACAGGACAAGTCCCGGAGTATGGTGCGTTTTACGTTTCCATCCAGCTGTGCTCTGCTTTTCTGGTGTTACAAATGTGCAGGCTTTCTTTTTTGTATATAAAAATGCATCTGTCCTCTGTTGCTACCAGGATAGGTATTTACTATCGGGAGATGGATAAGCACACACGTCGACTTAAGCCCCAGACACATGTGTGCGAACCCTTTCTTTAGCTTATGAAACTGGAAATGTTTGAAATATCGAATGTGTGAGCTTACAGGGCATCTCTGAGTGTGCAGGGAGAGCCAGCACCACTTGTATGTGGGACCCTTTATAATTAGACTGATAGTGCTCTGGTCATTTGAGACTGCAGTAATTTACCAGTTTTTCTCTAAAATCACACATGCTTTAGACAATCCTATAGGATTACTAAATTGGGCCAGGGGATGAGTCAGAGCCAATCTTCAGGGTGTAAAATTTAAAATGCTAACTTCAGCTCATTCGGTGGCTGCTTTTCCCTGACATTTAGAGATTGTTCAAAAAATTCATTCCTATGCTGTTTTTATATTCTTTTGAGGAAGGATTTTCATTTTTTTTTTATAAAACAAAACATTTTAATTGGGAGCTTGCTTACGGTTTCAGAGGGTCCATTATCATCATGGCAGGTGGGAGGGGCATGGCAAGAGCCTGGTACCACTCATGGCGCTGGAGCAGTAGCTAAGAGCTACATCCTGATCTGCAAACAGAGAGACGTGCTTGGGTGGAGCGAGGCTTTAGATTTAAATTTAAGTACAATTTAAATCATCGTTTAAAGAGTCTTTAAAGGTGTCATTTCCCAGCAGCCTGTTGGAGGCACCGCTGACAGTGTAGACATTGTAGCTGACCCAGCTGAGTGGCCCTTACATGAAAAGCTTCACAACCCAAGCCATCTTTAATAGTATTTTCAGAGCCTAGGGACATGGCTCAGTGGAGCACATACGGGCCCTGGGCTCTATCTCTAGCACCTTAAGAAACAAAGTAGAAACATTTTCCAGGGAGCATCAGAGACAGACAGACAGCAGTGACAAGCCACACAGACTATCAGGGTATCAACAGGGGCTGGCCACAGGCCTCAGTGATCCCTTCACATCAGCCATCTGTAAGAAGTGGTTCACTTTCTCCACCACCCCATTCCTACCCAGAAGACTTTCTAAAGAGTATCTTTCCCTTTCACATGATGCTTTTTGTATATGCTATATAAACAGCTACTAACACTTCCTTGTTGGTAGGGCAGATCGATGCCCTGAAGAACTCAGCTAAAATCTCCACATTCAAAGGCCCTCACAGACACCCCTGTGTCTTCAAAGGTCCCTGCATAAGGAGCTAGCAGGCTCTCATGGTGAGTGGAAAGCACCCCGAAGCTTCTGCAGGGCCAGCTTTTTTGTACCCAAGGAAATACTTTATTCCATGTTCCCACCCACAATGCTTAGATCTAATAAACTATTTTTAAATATTGATAGCAGCAAGAAGCATAGGCTCAGTAAGGAATTTGAACTCCTAGAATAGAGTGACTTTGTGTGTCCTAAAGCATCAGCTGATTCAACAATACCAAAGTGAGCTGTGAAATCCTATCACTTCTGAAAATATGCCTCATCTTAAAAGTGTGTTTCACTCCATGCCAAGACTTGACTATTACCTAGTGAGGAAATTTTGAAGTTACCCTAACAAGTGAATCTTTACAAAGTTGCTCTGTCCAGCTTCACTGCCCTCAGCTTCTTGTTCCTTTTCGAATCACTGGTCCATGCTTTCAACATCCGCCACACCAGCTGCTTATCTACAATGAGAAGGTAAAACAACCCTGAATCATACTGATGCATTATTCCCTATCTACTTGAGGAGAACATGAACACATAGCTTTGGAACAAGACAAAAACCCAAGACCCTGTCAACATTATTTCTTTCTTAACATCATCCAAAAATAGCTGGTTCAGTTAAATTCTCAAAATAACCAATCTTTCAAATATATGGGCACACTTTTAGGGGACTTCATATCGATATTATTAGCTATTGTGATATTACAGATCTTGCTCTGAATGTATATTTTTCTAAAACATCCAGTTACACTTGCTGATGATCTTGGCACTTACTAGCCGCTCCTCTAAGATGTAGAATTTGCAAAATTAGTTTAGATGTGATGAAATGAAAGGAAAAAGTTAGAGTGAAGTGATGCCCGTCAGGGAAGTAGAAGAACAAACATAAACTAAGCAGACCATAGCTCTTCAGGAACATTTAAGCTGAATTGTGAGCAATGATACGTGAGGAGTGAAGAAGACTGAGGATCAAGTCTACATCTTGGATGATAATGCCATCAAATGGTTTTCATAACAACTAATGGCAGGGCTCAAAGGTTCCCTGGGTGACTTCTGGGGCCTAGACTATAGCTATACAGACTCATAGCAGACTCATATGGAACAGAAAGAAAATTCAGGCAGTTTCTGGAGGCATCAACATACAGACTTCCTCTTTTTCTTTTTCTTTTATTTAACTTTTTTCATTTATTTTACATACCAACCACAGTTTCCCCTCCCTCTTCTCCTCCTGTTCCCTCCCTTCCCTCCTCTCTACTGCCCCCCCCCAATCCATTCCTCTTCTGTCTCTATTCAGAAAGGGGCAGGCCTTCATGGGCTTGAACAATGCATGGCACATCAAGTTGAGGCAGGACTGAGCTCCTCCCCCTGTATCAAGACTGGATGAGGTGATGCAGCATGGAGAACAGGTTCCCAAAGCCAGCTAAGCACCAGGGATAGGTCCTGATCCCACTGCTAGGAGCCTTACAAACAGACTAAGCTACACAACTGTCACTCACATGCAGAGTGCCTAGGTAGGGTCCCAGGCAGGCTCCCTAGCTGTTGGTCTAGAGTCAGTAAGCTCCCATGAGCTCAGGTCAGCTGTGCAGACTTCCTCTTACGCTCACACTTGCTCTCCTATAATGTCACCCAGATTGTATCTTGCCCCAAGCAACAAAAATATAGCAGTGAACCAGGGAATCCATTAGCAGCTCAGCGCACATGATTTTCACCGGGCAGGGCTGGTCATGCAGGCACCCCCTTGCCTAGCACATCCCAAAATTCTAGACTCCTGGAAGGAAGGCAGATGTTGAGTACAATTGCGTCATTTGTATCAGCCGTTTAAGGGAAGTGAGACATGCTCAGCGTTCAGCACAAGGCTCATATTAGCATAGCAGATGATTTACAGCATAAAGCCACCCTCATAAGCCAGCATTTCTGAGCAGAGTGCTCCCTGGCTTGCTGTGTTAACTCTCTTCTGCATCAGGAGCACACCAAAGACAAGACTACATTTATGGCTGCATAAATGATCTCAATATACGCCGTGTCCATGGCCAAAGCAATTCCTCCAGCATCAGTATGAAATAGACTGTATCATGAAACCAATTTTTTTTTTTAGTTCAAGATAAACTGGAATGCATTTTAATAAAAATGTTCCCAAGAACAGGATGGTAGCAATAAGTAACAACACAAGAAAACACTTGCATTGACTAAGAGATAGAATCAAGAATATAATCTGCTTTGACTAGCAATAGCCTCATCACAGGGAAATGACATTTTTCTTGTCAAGTATTAATTTAAGCCTGCATGTTTCCTTTGTTTGCCTTTCAAGTTCCTAAACTTGGCACGCTCCTTAAGAGACCATTGAGTTATCAGGGTCCAAAGGAGGCATGCTTAACCTCTCAGGGACCCTTGAGGCTTAAGCTGGCCTAGGAAAGAGGTAACTGGGGATGAGGCGACTAGGGAGCTGAGGGTCCAGGTTTTAAGCCATTCCACCCATGCTCCCTCTGCTAGTGACAGAGCCGCTTTGAAATGGAACCCTTATCTGGACTTGGGGACTTGTCAAAGAAAAGCTGATCTCAGTCAAGAGAAATACAGACCTGGAGCTCTGAGTTCTTAGGTTGATCTGTGACACAGAGATAAGTGCAGGTACAATTGAAAAGAAAAAAAAAAAACAGCAAGCACAATCTGTCAGATCATTGATTAACCAAAATCGGTGTGACTCCAAGCAAGCTGAGGAAGGAAATAAACACGCGGCAAATAAACCAGATTGCCAGGTGACACCTCAGCCAAATCAGAGGCAGACACCGACCAGTGCCACGGCACAGGTTACGGCTGAACACAGGCTGTGGAGCAGCTGCAGAGGGAGTTGGAATTGATAAGGGCTTTGAAGAGTCGCGTTTACAGTCAAGTCCTTGAAAGAGAAACTCAAGAGATAGGCACTTCAAGTGTAGTCCTCAGGATAAGAATTTGTTGATTATAAACTGAGCGGAAAGTGTGAATGCCTCATCCCTTCACATGCCTCTCAGCCACTGGCAGGAATACGGACCTCCCCCCCTCCCCACTGAGAACGGAAAGGTGAGCACCCAAAGTGTGTACTCTGCAGCACAGGTAGCTGCCATTCAAATTAAACCTAAAGACGTTAGAGGAAGGGGAAGTATGCATCCTGGCTGTAAAACTGCCCAGGAATAAATTATACAAATTAGCTCCCTGCTTTGAAGTACAGGTGTCCTTCATTAACAGTCAAGGCCCTGTGTGCACACTAAACACACACTTGATTTGCAAACCAAACCACCCAGCCAGAGCCCAGGTCCTCGTAAGTGTCCTTGGATTAAAAAAGAAAAAGAAAAGCCCAGAATATTTCACACCAAAGTGCAGCGTTTCCCTCGGGTCTGTTTGCTGTTCCGAATGAAATAAACACGCTTTACAGTCTTGGTGGGCACTCTGCTGTGCTCACTCCCCCGAGAACAATGGGCAACTCTTCATGTGAAGAACACGGAATACATCCAGACGCCAGTGGGAGACCAGACGGTCTGAGCAGCCCACGCAGGACTGAAAGGAAGAAGTAGAACCCCCTGTGAGTAGCCTGGCAGTGCCCGAGGTCCACATGAAGGGAAAGACAACCAATTGTCTGAATTATACTTCTACCTGCACGTTCAACGTGAATTGTGTCTTCAAAAGGTTTTGACTCGATTACAGGCCCTCGACAGATAAAATTGTGTGCATTCTATAGGTGCAATGAAACCGTTCTAAAGAGAGAAGAGATTCCTCTTGAGTCAGTAGCTGCCCCTGAAGAAATACATGGACTAAATAGTTGCTAAGTTAAAGTCTCCCTCTAACCAATGATTACAGTGACTTAAGACAACAGAACACCCTGTGGGCAGAATTGGTCTTTCCTTGGATTCTCAATGATACATACTGACAAACATCATAAGCATACCTTCATATTCTTATTTGTAGTCATTTGCCCAGGTTGCCTATCACTCCCTAACCAAAGATAAACTCCAGGAAATATGTCTTTACTAAATATTGTATGTGGGACAGATCCTGGAATTAATGTCATTGATTGACAGTTAACTAACCAGTCTTCAACTAATCCAAGATTTACTGAGCACCTACTATGTGTATGGCACTTTGAAGGCACTGAAGGTGAGATTGAGGGCTGCCCTCAGGGAGCTGACAGTCAAACACTGAGGACACATGTAAAGGCTGTTTCTGACAGAACGGCAGCCGAGGAAAAGGCCCTCGAGAATCTGCTCTCAAGAAAAACATTAAAATGGGCTTATTAATTATTCATAGAATTTAATAAGCACTTCTAGAGCATTAGGAATTCTCAAAGAGCACTTGGCCTCTTTGGTCTGTTAAGCGTTTCCTTTGTAATAGTCCTGCTAATAACTTGTGCTTTCTCTGAAGGAAGGCCTCACTGAGTCTGGGCGAACCTCCTCCCAGACCTGATCTGAATTCTGAATCAGAGCTGATCTAATACATTTGCTGTTCATGGCTGTGTGGCTATCAGCCAGGTTAGGAACCACAAAACTGTCACCAGGTGCTGGGGTTCAACATACTCATCTGCCTCTGATGAAAGGCAAAAGGAAAGTCACTATCTCTCCCCGTCCTGCCCCAAGATGGTGCTCAGGGGAGCCATGAGGGGCTCTATTGCCCTTGCACAATTTACCTGCCTTTTCAAAAGGGCAAAGGGTGGTTTGCCTTGGTAATAAATTCTGAAATCTAATTTCGTCTTCTGGCATCCATGGCTGAGTGCATCTTCCTTTCCCATGGGCACCTCCACAAATCACTCAGGAACACCTTGTGCTGAGTAAGAAAAAATGATGAAGCACCTGAAGGGGCATCACTCTGCAGCCTTGAGGCAATCCCTGGGATATACTGACACACGCCAACACCATCTGCAAGACCCCACTTGTTAGACTCCACACACTATAAAAAAAAAAACCTACCAAAAAGTGCCACACCCATCCATTTTGAAAGGTCAGTGAGCCAAGGGTATCTTTCTCAAGCCCCTTTGAGAAGAATCCCCATGGGTATCTTAGAAAAGCTAAGGATTCCTCCTGTCCAGCATCCATCCTGAAGAGCATGCTTGAGGATTCTTGCCTCTACATAAAGCTGAGCCTGACCACAGAAGTCCAAGAGCAAAGGCAGCTAGCTCAGTGGAAAAAACACTCCTAAATACTGGGAGATGCACACTGGACCTCAGGGAAGTCCCCAGTTCCAGACACTGTTTCTTACATGGCAGAGAAGTTGGAGGTAGGAAATGGAAACCACAGGTGGTACTGGCCTATAATCCCAGCTACACTGGAGGCTGAGACAGGAGAATCACAAGTTTATGACCCAGTAGAGCTATAAAGCAAGCACAAGGTCAGCATGAGCAGTTCGGGGAGACCCTGTCTCAAAATGAAAAGTTAGGGGGAAGTCTAAAGTTATAATGCTGTAGGAGAGCACCTGTGCGGCCTGTGTGAGGCCTTGGGTTCAGAGGTTAGAGGACACCTTGTGGATATGGGGGTCAAGCTCAGCTTGCTGGCTTGGCAAAAGTGCCTTTCTGGGAGCCATCTCACTAGCCCACACACTCTGTTTTCAAGTGTGTCCCGGCATATTCAGAGGTCGTCATATCCTGGAGATTGCTGGGTTTCTCTCCTCCTGCTTCAGTGTGAAGGAGGAGCCTGTGTATACCACATGCTCTGGCCCATCTGGATCACTTCCCATTCTTAGATTTAGTGGTTGAAACATAGACATGAAAGGGGACTAAGTTTTCCTCTCACTGTGTTTTCTGTCCCCGGCCTTCTTATCAATCTGAGCATTCTCCATTCTGCTTGTGAAGTCTGGTGCAGCGGTTGACAGCCTGAGAGACTGATTCCAGATGAACTTCCAACCCCTAAACTATACAGGGCAAGAAGCTGGTTCCACACCTCAAAGCTCTTTTGACCACTGTCTGGTTTTCTGTGGTCCAGAAATAGAGACACTGCAGAAAAGATTTTGTTCTTCATAAAGGAATTTGCCAACAAAGCCCTGCTGTCCTGTGCTCAAAGCAAAGGCAATACCTTATGACACATTCATGGTAGATCTAGCCACTGCACAGCCGGCAAACACTGGATCACAAAGCAGCTCTTTCAAGGCACTTGGACTGGTTTCCCCAAGCCAGAAACCTGCCAGAGGCCATTTTTAAACCTGAATACTGTGAGTCCTAGCCGCTGTGTGTGTGTATGTGTATATTGTGTTAAGCGTGTGTGTATGTGATAGGCACACACGTGTGTGAGAGAGGTGGTGGTGGTGTGTGTGTGTGTGTGTGTGTGTGTGTGTGTGTGTGTGTGTGTACAGTTTTGATCCAGAAGAGAACATCCCGTGTCCTGACCCACCTTAGTCTCTTGAGACAGGTGGATCTACTTCAATCAAAGCTGGCTAGCAAGCCCCAGAAGCATTCCCTGTCTCTGCCCCACACAGTACTGCGGTTACAGGTACCACAGAGCTATGCCTAGCTTTTTACCTAAGAGCCAGGATCCAAGATCAGGTCTTCAAACAGCAAAGCAAGGGCTGTTACCTGCTGGCATCTCTCTCTAGCCCCTAGACTTAATCTTTTAGTGTTTTTGTTCTTGATTCAGGGTCTCATATACCCCAGACTGGCCTTGAACTCACTATGTAGGCAAGGATGACCTTCAACTTCTGATCCTTCTGCCTCCACCCCCCAAATGTGGAGTTTACAAGTATGTGCCACCCCACTCAGTTTATGTAGTTTTGGGGATCAAACACAGAGCTTTATATATGCTAGACAAGTCTACCAACTGAGCTGCACCCCTAACCTTAAATTATTTTTTTAGTTGCATTTAAGCACATAGACAATTTAAGAGAAAGGTACAGATGCTGCCCACATACTTCCTGACCCCACCAGGCACAACCTCCCCCACATCAACATGGCCGTCACAGTGGTTCTTTCACGAATGCTGGACCTGCCAAAGCCCGTTGTTTGTATTAGAGCTCACCCTTAGTGCTGCATATCTCAGGGTTGAAACAAATGTGTGATGGTATCTGCCGAGCTCTGCAGTGCCCACGCCCTTCTCACACCGGGAACTACCCCTCTCTGCACTGCTTCTCGTTGCCACCATAAGCCTAGAGTTTTGTTAGCCACAAACTCTGCCTTTACCCTGGATCTGATGTCCTGTCCTGATTAAGACTTCCTAATGTTTCTTTTAAACTGAATTTCTTCAGTTGGTAGTAAAGATAAAAATCATATAATGCCTTACTCTGGACTTAAATTATATGGTCTAATTGTAAGAAAATTTCTGAACTTTGAGAATCACCTATTTTTTCAATGTCCTGCTTAGACTACAGGAAATGAACAGGACAAACACAAGCTCAACACTGGACAGCTAGTAACTGTTTCGTGGCTTAGGCCTTGCTTAGCCGCTTTTATGTATCTCGAAAAATCCCCAGTCTTTTGGGGGGCCTCTCTGTAGCTCACGGTGACACTGGGCTCATCAGGGCAGTAGGTTTTAGAGCTGAGCCCAACCTGTTCTGATGTGTTCCTAGCACAGTGTCAAAGCTCTGCTCAGCCTCTCACTGCAGTTCCCACTCCACCTTCCCAGCCCTGAGCTTCCACCACATTCCTGGCCCTTTTCTCTCTCCTTCTGGGCCTGCAGTTTCCTAGCTAGCACATATGTTTTCAAGCCGAGCGAAGGCCATGTTTGAAACCCAGCAAGAGCCTTCTCTGTGTGACACTGAAGCAGCTTGATCATTTCCACATGAAATTACTTGCTTCTTGGCAGGGCTCAATGACAAACTCAATTAGTAAATCCTGAAATTTAATTTCCACTCTGACATTCATTGTCGAGCTCTGACTTCCTGACCACAGAGAGGTTCTTCTCCGTACTTAACCCACTGTGTTAGGCAGGTCTCCTGCTGCACTCTTCCTTGACTCCTCCTCCTTCCATAAGCACAGCATGCTAGACAAACACCCCCATCACGTAATCTCAAACCCATGTGGAGTCCTGGTTCATTCTGGACAGGCAAGCCAGATCCCGTGTTGGGAGCAAGCTGAGTGTGTACAGGGAATGTCATCAGGACTCTGGCAAAGAGGAGAAAAGCAGGTCTGAGTCCCATGGATTGAGTGCTTTGGATAACATTAACCTCATAGTGAGCCCATACCCATCTCTTGCACCATATCAAGACAGAGCACAGTAGCAGACATGGTAGGGCCTCTCCTGGCCATTTGTATCTTGGGGTCCATTGACCTGAATATTCCAGAATTTCCAGTGCCCATGATTGTGTAGCTAGAGAACTGCCTCCCATTGCCTGCGGTTGGACATACACCAAGAGGTTGTGGGTTGATTCAAGTGATCTTAGAGACTGGCTCGAAAACATAGCCGTAGCAGGTGAGCAGCAGGGTGGAAGGGGCAAGGGGCTGCTATATTTTTTTCTGCTTTATATTTTTTTCTAGAAGGAATTCTATCCAGCAAGTTAACTGCATTGAATATGTATAAGCAGAGTGTTATAGGTGAGAACTATAAGAATTTATGAGAACATTAGAGAAAATAAAAATGTGAACATGGGAACTCCATGTCTATATCTTAGGATTTCTTAAAATTTAGAAACAATTACTATGATTCTCAAATGACAGCTTCTATCACTAAGATAGCCATTATTATGTGAAAGAATTGTGAGACTTCTGGCATTGCCAGTTCAAATTTTATTCATATTTGTGCCTCCCTAAAAGCACCTCAGGATGCCCTCAGTATTTTGAGAGAAAAAAAAAAGAGTCTACTTTTGAAATATACACATAGCTCGGTCTTTTACTAATTTCACTTGCTGCATGCTTAATAGGGTTAGCTTTACTTCAAGTTTTTATTCTTACTACCTAGATAATTTTTATTCAACTGCTCTAAACATACTAAGCAATCTTGACTCTTAACAGTAATAATGTCTTTGTCACTGGTTCTGTGAATTCCAATGATTGGTCCTAGGCTGTTCCTCCCCTTCCTTTAGGAATGGTACCTTCCAGTCTCTCCATGTGCATGAAAAGTGACAAGCATGGGTCCCCATATTTCTACTTACTGGGCCACCCTAAAGACACGGTTTGTAAACCTGCATGAATATTATCTTTCTCTAATGATCCTTGGTTTGCTGATGTTTTTAACTGATGTATAATGCATTATTTCATAGTAGCTTGTCTAATTGCTGCTAGAATTCTGGAGAACATTTGTAATTGAGACCTTGTAAGTAATAAGGCTACAGTTAAGGGTTCATGAGAATCTGAGATGCATCACATTCTATGGGGACCAGTCTAGTGTGCCCATTATAGGAAGAAATGCATGCGGGGATATCAAAAGAGCCTGTGCTAGCTGAGTTCTGCTCCACAGATGCTTGGGCCTCCTCGATATTATTTAGTTCTTCTTAAGTCAAACGCACAAATGCAACCCTTCCTACATTAGAAAGAGCCGCTGTTAGCAGACCCTCTGACCCTGAGGACTCTAGGCTCCACCTGGCATCATGGGTATTTCCCAACCTGATTTGTGACAGTTAGGACTATCCAGATCTTCAGATCTTCCTTCCTCCATACTCTGTGATGTGCCATGTTTAATGGGAAATATTTTTCTTAAAAAAACCTACTTGTGATTATTTATGAAACAGTCATGAGATTACATTCAGACAGTATTCCAGTTTCTAAATGAATTTTCTCAGGTCTAACATTTTGTGAAAATTCTTAAGGTAAGAAAAAGTATGCTCCACAGAAATAAACAAGATGTAGGTGGCAGCTTTGTAACTATGGCCCAGGCACCAAATGCTTGCCTAGAGCAGTCCGCATTCCCACTGGAAGTCCTGCAGGGCTGTGGCTACTGCCTCGCTGTAATTGGACTGGGACTTGAAAATGTCAGTTGGACTTGTTAGCAGCAACTAAAGCTCACACTCACTCTCCACAGTTGGCCATGTAAGTGTGACCCACACTGAATTATGTCTCAATGCCGGTTTGACCCAGTTCACGCAGCTGCAGGCATGGCTAAGCATCTCACCACCATATTCTTTTAAGCTAGTTCTCTGACTTTTTTCTGAAACATACTTCCCAATTCTTAATGATCTTGCTAATTTTCATCCAGGAATAATTTAGATTTAACACAGAAGATGATATTATTCACGAATTATATAATTGGCCTACTAGTGATTTATACTGATAGAAATATCTACATGTATACTCTATCACAATCATTCCTTGAAGATGTCTACCCAAAACAAAAAGGTTTTAAATGTATCACCACCTCTGTGAAGTGTCTGTTTTACATGGATTACTTACTGATCAGGGGAAATCAAAATTAGGGCATAAAGCAGGAAAATGCAGCGTACTAGGGCCATGAAGTTATCAAAGGAGACACCTAGCCCAATGACCAGAGGATAAGTCTCTGTTATGACAAAAGAAAGCCATTTTTCCATACAAGTTATTCAATATAACCCATAGGAATGAGGGGCCTATGCCAACTCTCTCAAGACACTAAGAGAAAGGGGGCTGGGGAGACACAGAGATTGAATGTTTGCCCTGGATTCAAGCCGTGATTGGGGAGGGGACTTCTCTGTGGTCTCCGTTTGACTCCACAGCTCTATGAAGTCCCTCCTATGTCCAGGCATCTCACTTGTTACCATGAATATGGAGATAACTAAGAGAATGTACAGTCACAACTGGTGGGGGAGAATGAGGGAAGATCGGGGAGTGAAGCAAGTGTATTCTTAGCAGAGGATGATAAGAACTCCAAGTGGGCAGCCTGCTAAAGCTGCCTAGAAGAGTTCCAGAACATTCCACCTGAGATGGGACATCTTACTCGAGCCTTTAGCAATAAGTGCAGTTCTGCCTGAGTAGAAAAGATGTCAGGCTGTATTAAAGGGAGAAGAAGCAGCTAATACAACATCAGGGAAATGTATTCATGGGCTAAAGGGGATGGAGACAATGAAGGAGCCGCTCTAATTAAAAGGCCTTCCAGGGCTGGGCAGGCGTGCTGATGGAAGTGTGTGTGTATCCTTAGCAAGGCCTCAGTTCAATTCCCAGTTCAAAATAAAATGTATACAAAGGATTTCACAGCTTATATGGAAGGATAAAGATACCTCAGCATGCCGGGTGGCACACACCTTTAATCCCAGCACTCGGGAGGCAGAGCCAGGTGGATCTCTGTGAGTTCAAGGCCAGCCTGGTCTACAGAGCAAGTTCCAGGACAGGCTCCGAAGTTACACAGAGAAACCCTGTCTCAAAAAACAAAAACAAAACAAAACAAAACAAAAAGACACCTCATCACTATTTAAGATGGATTTTATTTTCGAAATGGAAGCAGTTAAAATGCTATAGCAAAAGCTGAAGCAAAAGCAAATAATGTGAGGTCCAGAATCAGGGATCTAGTGGTATGGAAACAGTATGTTGAGACTGGACTTGGTAGATGGTTTAATACTTCGCTGATTGGAAGCAGGAAAAGCAGATGACCAGCAGATGTGAGGAGAGGCCTGGAGGGCAGCTAACAGGTCTGTAGGACTGTGTGTCAGGTGTCTAAAGACACGTGCAGCAGGCAATCCTGAAACAGGGTGCTGAGTACAGCCGTTGGGAAGGGGACCTGGAAGTATGGGAGTCTTGGAAGAACAGAGAGGTCCAGGACTGGGGCTGGGCTCCCCCAGAGAGGTGCATTATGGACATAGAGTCTACACAGCACAGCTATGACAAGTAGAAGCTGGTAGTGATTGGGGGATGGGAGTGGTACTGAGCAAGGCCAGTTCGTCCACCACACAGTCAGCACATTGCACAGGCAAGTACTTCAAAACCAGGT
This sequence comes from Peromyscus melanophrys, assembly GCA_902168415.1. NCBI lineage: Eukaryota > Metazoa > Chordata > Mammalia > Rodentia > Cricetidae > Peromyscus > Peromyscus melanophrys. The sequence goes on along the minus strand of CABHPR010147980.1, from coordinate 37,559 downwards.
TAATTTCCAAGCCAGCCAAGCATGGAGGGAGGCAGCCAAGTCTCATGTGTGCCTCCCCAAGGATAAGGTTTGGGGGCATTGATAGAATAAGAAAGCAAGGTGATGTAAGGCATAGAGAAAGGTGATTGGAGGTGACGTAGTCTATACATGCATGCTTAATCTTCATGACTCTTCACGAGATACACATTTAGAAAATGGTGGCCTTAGCATAGTCTAAGGGTTTTCAGACTTCTAATGCCAAGTGGTCACCACAGGACATTTGGCCTAGACCCAAGTGCAGAGTTGGTGGGTTTGACCAAACTGACCTCAAATGCTGAAAACTAATATAGGTGATCGTTACTATCAAAACCCAAGACAGACCTGTAACCCAAGCTACTTAAGAGGCCAAGGCCAGATAATCACAAGTTCAAGGTTTGCCTGGGCTATATACAGAGTGAGTTCAAGTCCAGCCAGGGAAATTTAGGGAGATCCTATCTCAAACAGTAAAAGGGCTGAGGATATAGCTTAGTGGTAAAGCACATGCCTAATATTGTGAGGGTCTGTTTTAATTCTCCAGTGATGAAAAAAGGAAACAAGAAAAGAGAAGAAAAATGAGGAGGAGTTGTGGACAGTCAAGCTGTGGGGACTCAGTTGTGTAAGCTTCATAATGTGAAGTCTTTAAAGTCAGCAAAGGCGAGTGACTAAGGCAAGTGAAAGGGCAGTGTTCGATTCCCCAGGCTTTCAGTAGTCGAAGAGGCAGGAAAGTGACGTTGAAGACAGGAGAGGGGGACATTCTTAGGGGCTGCTGAGAGAGTTGCCTACAAGATTCTAGATGGAAAACTAATTGTTCTCAAAGTGCAGAGAACAAGGGACTAAGGAGTGCTGGGCCACAAACAGGACGTCTACATCACACCCCTCCCCAAGACTCAGGGACTGGCACAGAACAGAGGGCGGGAACAGTAAAACCCAAATGGAAGACTGGAGTGAACCAGTGTCTTCTGGATATGACAGGGTCGCTGGACTCCTGAACTCATTGTAGCTGTGGTTGCCTGCACAATATCCCACGAATCAACATTCCACCATGGAATGGAAGGGACTTGTGAGCCCCCACCCCTACCTGAGGAGCTATAGGACAGCTGATGGCTTCTGGGGAGTGAGAGGACAGTGTTCTCTAAGGCTGTGGCCACTGACAGGTTGACCACACTCCAATAGATTGTCCTACACCTATACGGACAGCACAAACTGGAGTTGATGGCTATTCAACTTTTGAAAGGAAAGAGGAGATGAAGCTGGAGGCAGAGGGATGTAGGGGCAGATATGGGAGTAGTTAAGGGGAAGAATTGGGATGAGTATGATCAAACTACATTGTATTAATCAAAGAATTAATAAAAAATTTAAGTAGAACTCTCTACTGAAAAAAATGCTACTGTTAAATTTGTTTTCTTAAAACAGCAGTTTTGCCGAGCAGTGGTGGCACATGCCTTTAATCCCTACACTCAGGAGGCAGAGGCAGGTGGATCTCTTATGAGTTTGAGGCCAGCCTGGTCTACAGAGTTAGTTCTAGGACAGCCAGAGCTGTTATACAGAGAAACTCTGTCTCGAAAACCCAAAAACAATTTTTTAAAAAAAAAGGCAGAATTCCAATGCTGGTAATGAAGGGAAATATTATTTTATGTGGCTGTTCCGCCATGACACAGGCTGAAAGAGGACCAGAAAATGAGGATTGGGCACATTCAGGAATTAGAACCACACATTGCTGCCTGGGTGAGGTCAGAACCAAGCACACAACGCAAAATAAATGCTTGCTACTGTAAGACTGGGAAACAGCCTGCCCTCACTCCCTGGACCTCACCATCGGCCATTCCTACATCCTGAACCCATGGGAACCTGCTTGTGTGACATGCTCCTTGAGTAACCAGGTTCCTGCTGCTCCAGTCATGAAAAGAAGGTCCTGGTTTTCTGCCTTGTCTGTCAGAGTGCAGAGGTGAGGGAACATCTCATTTCTCTCATAAAGAAACACTCTCTTTGAGGAATATATAGGAAGAACACTTAATCATACCCCCATTGAAACTGCATACTGTATTACTTCTCTGGTCAGTGTTCTGAAAAGGAGTGTATTCTCTCTAATCTCTCTTTCCTGGTAGTAAGCTGCATTTAAAATCTAAATCCGTTAGAAACATTTCAGGAGTGGGAGAGTCTCCTTCAAGACCACCAATCTTGCCATGGTAACTGATTCCAATCTTCAGCCCCTGGGCCTCTCTGTAAGAGTTAACATTACAGGTCAGTGGAGTAAAAGCTGATTGCTCCTCCAGGCTCTCCAGCTATCTTTGCATTTGTC
>CABHPR010147980.1:7464-35232 GCA_902168415.1 Peromyscus melanophrys | reverse complement strand
CACACACACACACACACACACACACACACACACACACACACACTCACTATCCTCTCCTGCCGTGTGCACAGATGACTCTGCTGCTGGTTTTCTTGTCTCTTTCATCATACCAAAGCCCTTCCATGAGACTTCCTAGTGTCTGCTAGATAGTTCCTTGTATTCAAAATTGTCTCATGACCTTGCCTCCTAAATACCATACATGTGGGACCATCAGTCTTCCCAGCTGCCCCTGAGTCTCAGCTGCACTAAAACACACTGTCCTCCATATCCCCCCTGATCTCTGGGCTTAGAAAACCCTCACCCTAAAGCTTATCCTCCTCCTTCCTTGAAGACCCGAGCTAACGACTCCCCCCCCCCCAAGTCTACCGAGCAGAAGTGATCTGTGTCTGGGGCTCCAGTTAACCTCTCCCCTCTTCTCTCCTGTTCCTCAGCATAATCGTCATTCTTCTCCTTTAGGGGATTCAGATTGCTAGAGGATAGGACTTTGTGTGGTTGCTGTTGCTTGTAGCCTGGGTTCTTAATGCAGAGCTTTGAAGGCTGAGATTAACCATAGAGTGGACTACAAATACTCGGAATAGGACAATGCAAATGAGAATCACAGGGAGTTTGAGACTTGAGGAGGAAACAATGAGCAGACTAGTCATACAGGGTTCTTCAGAGGTCAGTCTTGAGGGGCCTTAGGAAACCATTGGTTCTGGAATGAGCATAAGGAGGGTACAGAGGTCTACAATATATGTGAACATAGAATGCTGCACAGGAAAGAGTGGAGCTGAGAATGAGTGAGAAGATGCACCATGTCACTGCTCCAGAAAAGCCCAGGGAGGTGAGAGGGCTGGGAATGCTCGCAAGGAGCCATCACTAGAAACACAGAGCATCATGTTGGTACGGCCAAGGAAGAGATGGGTGGTGGTGGGAAATGTTTGGGGAAATTTTAATACTAGATACTCATGTCTTGGGATTTTATATTGAAACACAGTCATGGAGGCTCCTCCCCCAGGCCATTTAAGCCAGCTTTGGAGGGAAGAGGTTGCACACAGAGTACGAGTCTATTGTCTCAGGCATTTTGTTGCAATGACAGACTATGACCACAGAAAATTTGTACTGAAAATGAGGTCATTGCTGTGTCTATGGACTATGGACCATAGCTAACCACGTGGATAGTCTTTCAAACTAGTTTGTGGAAGGAATTTGGAAAATCTTGAAGATTTAGGCTCAAAAGGCCTACAACTCTGTAAGCAGAGCTCCCTGTGTGATTCTGGAAGGGCCCAGAAGACAAGAATGCTGGTAAAAATGTGGACAATGAAGCTCATACGTGTGCATAAGGACTCAGATGGAAATAGAAACGTTCTTGCACTAGAAGCCACCCAGTTTACACATGAGGAGCATCAAGGCCTAGGCCACTGTTGGCGGCAACATGGGCTGAAACTTTAGTCTGTGCCCCTGGGGTGCAGGTGCCAAGGCTGATGCCACACTGGGGTGCTCCTAAGTCTCACCTACAAGAGCATGCTCAGTGGTGCAGGAAGGGTGAGCATCCTCCACCTGTACCCCAGGACTGGGAATAATGCAGGCCCACCATATGCCAGGCTCTGCCTGACACTGGGCCTGCACTAGGGGCTCCATCTGCAGACCAGCTCTGCTCAGGGTCTCATTCTGTACCAGATACTGGATCTCAGCACAGCAGGCCCGGCACTGAGTGCAAGACAAAAGCCTTCTTGCCTTGCTCGCTAGGGAGAAGTGGCTGTGCAGCAAAGCAGTCAGCTCCTCCCTAACTGTGTTGTTAGCCCAGTCTGTGGCGGGAGGTTTCACCACTGCTGGCCTGGTGGTGGGTTTGAAGAGCAAGGCCTAAACTTAGTTTCCCCTCCCTGTCCAGTGCGCTCGCGCTCGCGCTCTTTCTCTCTCTCTCTCTCTCTCTCTCTCTCTCTCTCTCTCTCTCTCTCTCTCTCTCTACTACTTGGAGTTACAGGAGCTTCAGGTGACATAGTCAGACATCGTCAAAACTCTTTCTTCCCAGGGCCTGTTCAATGCATCTTTTCATTTTGTTACTCTAGAAGCAGGTACAGTGGCCTCTCACCTGACTTTGGCTCTTGTGGAGTAGTTTGGTGTTTAAATAACTGTTCTGGTTGGCTTTTCTATGGAGAGACATCCACAGTCTTACTACAGACAAAATACCCTGCCTCCTACATTGGTTTGAAACATTGTTTCCTGTTGAAGTGAACATAATACCTTCAAAAACAATGAACTAGGGTTCTTTGTCATTTATTATAAAAATGTACCTGAGAAGAGAAAACAAATAGCAGGAACCCTTAATGTCTGTGTTCATTTTCAAACTGTTTCCTCTTTTCTTTCACGTAAAATGCCAGAGGGGAGAAACTATGTTCTGGTATATCCAAAGTCCTGAGGCAACTCAAAGTTCTAAATACAGATGTCTTGATGGTGCTTTGGTTGTTAAAAGATGTGAAGAAGAAGGGTCAACAAGCATAAGGAAGATGGTCCATCACCAGAGTAATGACCAAAACCACATTGAGAAACCACTTCCCTTGATGACCACACTCAGAGAAACAACACAGAGTAGCATGTGACTCTTACAGCAGCTGTGAGTTGGTATGCCCTGGAAACAGCATGGTGGGTCCTCAAAAGATTAAAAATGGAATCATCACAGGATATAACAATTACACTTGTGGGGTTTATCAAAAAGACTTCAAACGAATCTTAAAGGGGTAATGGCGTACCAGTGTTTGTGGCAGTACTATTCAGAACAGCCGGGATACTGAAGTACCCTAGATGTCCACGTTAGAAGAATGCATTAAGGCAATGTGATACCTTGCGCCCTAGAATTTCTTCAGCCTTGCTGTGGTTTTGTCTTAGTTAGGATTTTTATTGCTGTGAAGAGATACCACGACCACAGCAACTCTTATAAGGAAAGCATTTAATTGGGGTGGCTTGCTTATAGTTTCAGAGGTTTAGTTATTATCGTCATGGCAGACAGCATGGTAGCTGGATGTGCTCCTCCAGATGTGCTAGAGGAGATGAGAGTCCTACATCTTGCAGGCAATAGGAAGTTGACTGTCACACTGAGAGAATCTTGAGCAAAAGAGACCTCAAAGCCCACCCCCACAGTGATGTCATCCAACAAGGCCACACCTCCTAATAGCACACTCCCTTTGGTGGCCTCTTTGGACGTGAAATGCCCCCATAGGTTCATGTGTTTGAATACTGGTCCCCAGCCGATGGTGCTGTTTGGGAAGGCTGTGGAACACTTAGGAGGTAGGGCCTTGGTGGAAGAAGTTAATCACTGGGGTGGTCCTTACGGGCTTATGGGCCAGCCCCGGTTCCTGTTTGTCCTCTGCTTTTGTGAGCTGTCATCATGCTCCTACCCCACCCCCCACCCCCGCCTGTCACGTCATAGCTACAAGAGTGACTGATACAGAACAGAATCTTGGCATAATGGCAACATGGTGGAAGCTAACTTGTTAGACAAAATGAGCTGTCCACAAAAAAGATGACATTCCCGCTCACGCCTGAAGCATCCAGACTCTGAGAAGATGCAACATGGGGGTGGATTAGCTTCAGTTTTGCAAGAGGGCCAGGCATCTGCTGCATTTCACATGACTGCATATAATGCTGACAGTGGGTTAGATGAAAACTTGTGAATTGTTACTGCAATGTTTTTAAAGACAATGCATGGGACACTAATGAGAACTAATGCCTCTGAGCATTTAGCAGAGGTTAGCCCAGGGGAGTCCATCAACTGTGCTGGTACTAGGCAGCCCCGAGGCCTTCAGATGAGAGGCAATGAGGTTCTCAAAGGAGCCATCAGTGGGAGCCCAGCAGATCACTAGAGATGGCACCATCATGTCTCACTTAGTTCATAGTTCCTGTTTCGCTGCTGCTGCCGTTTTGGCTGTTGCCCTTGACCGATTTTGGAATGAGGGACTCCATGGGCCAGTAACGAGTGGGACTGCCAGGCTGAATCTGTTGGTTCCGGTGGCTTGCTTATCTAGGCTCCATCTGACCTGACCTGCTCTCACAGGAGTGTGTTCCAGGCAGTACCTGTGTTCAGAGGAACTGTGAGCTTGCAAAACACACTAATGCTACAACAGGTGCTGCATTCACGCTCATCGGGAGCCTCAGCGGCGGTTCAACGGGGTTGGCAGTATAAATATAAGCACATTATTGTAAAATGTGAATGGAATCATAGCATTCCTAATGCCTTGCTGGGGCTGTGACTCAGGGAAATTTGTACTGTTTCTCATTCTTCAGCTGCGGGACCAGTTAGCAAGCACAGCTGTACCTAGCTAGTCACCCAGTTGTACACCACTGTGTTGTATACATGAATGGATAACCAGAAAGGAAATATCATGGTCAGGGCCTGCCTTCCAGAAAGTTATAATCTAGTAAAAAGACAAGACAGTATGCTCTCATGTAGATGAAGAACCTTAAAATTACGTCATCAAAGTGTAATACAAACATGGAGCCCCAAAGAAGAATATCCACTGAGTTAGATGCCTAGGGTGGGGAGCTTTTAAAGCACGAATTCTTACCTGTCCCATCTGCAGTACTCTGGTATACAAACCAAACTGCATAAACTGCAGCATGCTTCGCTCAAATTTATATTAAATTTGTTCCATTTTTTAATATTATGTGTAAAGAAGGAACATTATTAAGAACTATGATATCTAACTGAGATATGACAGTTGTTTTTTTCCACTTAGGAAGAAAAGGCATATGTTAACTCTGTTTATAACAAGGTGATATGGATCCAGCTGGTGCTCAAGTAGATGCCACAGGAGTATGTTTGAAAAAACATTCAAAACATAGCAACTAAGCCTCAGTGGGAAATTCAGTGTGGGCTGCAGAACAGAATTCCTTAGATCCCCGCAGACGTTCCTGTATTAAAAGATACCATGATGGCTTTGTGGTATGGTTAAGGGGAAGGTTTTATTGTAGAAATGAGAGAGAGAACAGCCAGAGGCATCTGAAAGAGTTCAGAGCAGAGTGGGAAAGCAGTACACTGAACATGGCCAGCGGACTGGACCTGGCCAGGAGAGAAGCGGGAGCAAGGTGGTGGGGGAGACAGAGAGAGAGGGAGAGAGCATATCAAAAATAGCAAGGTTATAAGGTGAGGTAGTGGGGGTTCATGTGAGCTGGAGGCAGGTAGGGTGGGGGAGGAGGTGAGAAGGGCTAGGGTGCTTGCATAGACTTCAAAATGTGTAACCGGTACTTAGACACCGAGGGAACCTAGAGGCCAGCGTGTGCTTTGATATGCTAATAGACGCCACAGGTAGCCATATGTTCCTTCTGCCAGAGGTAAGGAAAATGACTCCTCATTTAGCTTTTTTGTAACCTTTCATCTTTATTTGAGCTTTCCTTGGTCTACCCAAACCAGAAAATCAGCACATCTACTTGGTGAAAAGTTTCTGTAACCCGATATTAAGCCTCCCCACCAATGCAGTAAACCAGGTCAGGACAAATTAATAAGTCTAGGTTTAATCTGAGTAAAACATTCCCAGGTGGTCCCAGGAGAGAGGAGAAGGCAGGAAGTCTATGGGCTGGACCTTAAATGCCCTCCAAGGGCGGAGCCACTAGTTGGAGGGCTGTCTCAGGGGCGGGGTTTGGAGAGGGAGAAGTTAGACCAGAGCATGGAATGGGGCCCTGAGCTAGAGGTCCCCAACATCCCAACCTTTTTGGGTATATATGGATGCCAGCAAGAGACAACATGGAGAGGAGGAGTAGGGAGTCAATGGGGTTACACTCAGCAGGAGGTATGGGTGAAGAAGTATTCAGTTAGCTACCATCCTGGAGACCTCAGGGATCTGTGTCTTGGGAAGCAGAGAAGGCAGGTTGCTAGGAGAAAAAAAACCAACCAACCAAACAAACAAACAAAAATCAGATTATTAACACCTGCACTATGAACGGGGTTAGCCGTGGGAAAAAGAATGAAATGGAGATGTGCCCTGGTTGTACAGAAGAGGTGAATGGGCCAGGTGAGGGAGCAGATGTGCCCTTGAGTCTTGAGGTGGTACCAAGCACTGATGTTCCAGGAGTTTTAGGTGGATGGCACACCAAATCGGGGGATGATGTCTTCAGGAGTACAGAGATGCAGAGAGACAGCAAGAGGGGGAGGGGACAGGAATGCAATGCTCTCAAGCCTAGAAGAGGGAGCTAATTTGGATAAATTTCCTAGCAAAAATGGATCCGACTTAACCCACAAGCAAACCATTCACAAGCCTTTGCTGGGACCCAAAAGTATAAAGCGAGATGCTTCCATTGAGCTAGGCTTTTGGGTCATGTAGAGGAAGATCCAAGGCCTGGATTCCCAGGCATCCAGGGAGGATCGAATTGAGTGGGAACAGGTCGGGGTGCTCCAGGAGAGGCCATATCTTGGCAAGGGTACCCCCAAATCAAGGGCGGGTCCTGGACCCCTAAAGGCAGTGACTTGGAAGAGGCAACTCACCAGGCTAAGAGCCGATCTAGTCTGGCGGTCAGCATGTGTAGGTAGTAGAGTAATTTTTCCATGTGGCCAGGGGCGGATTGGGCAAAGGTGGGGGGAGCTCAGCTCCACCTAGGCCAACGGACCAGATGAAAAGTTTCCGTACCCCAATATTAAGCCTTTCCACCGATGCAGTAAATCAGATCAGGCCAAATTAATAAATTCAGGTTTAATCTGAATTTCTTCCAAGTGGTCCCAGGAAGGAGGAGAAGCCATGAGGGGGACTACAAAAGGAAGTCTTGGGCTGGACCTTAAATACCCTGAGGGGAGCCCCTGTTTGGCGGGCTTTGGGGGGGGGGGTTGGAGAGGGAGGAGTGAGACTGGAGCACAGAATGGGGCCCCGAGCTAGAGACCCCCAATGCTCCGCAGTAAGGAAAGGACACACAGCAACGCTCCGCAGTAAGGAAAGGACACACAGCAACGCTCCGCAGTAAGGAAATGCCACAGCGGGTAGCGAGTCTCGGTTGGAGGGAAGATGGCTAGGGACTCCAGAGGAGAAAATCCAGGGAAGCATGTCTAGTTTCTGTAATTCCTGGTCAGTAGATTACTTTTGGAAAAAATAAAAAGTACTCTTTTTTGATAACCTTTACTTATTTTAGCAACATACTACATATTAATTATAGACTATTTCAAGACTTAAAATAATCAAAAGAAGGAAGTGAATTTTCTTTTAAAAATATAACCATTTTGGTTTCTTCTCCGACAATGTTTTATACTATTCCACGATGTTAAATATACTTCTATAGATTTTTTTTTTCTTTTTCTTTTTGGTTTTTCTAGACAGGGTTTCTCTGTGTAGCTCTGGCTGTCCTGGAACTCACTCGGTAGAATATGCTGGCCTCGAACTCAAAGAGATCCACCTGCCTTTGCCTTCTGAGTGCAGGGATTAAAGGCTTATGCCACTGCTTCTTGGCTATAGATTATTTTTAATGATTGTTTAGTATTTTATTTTATACATGTATCATTTAGCAAGTTTATTAAACTAATTTTTTGTTTACTCATTTTTCCACTATACATAAACTTCACAAAATAATCCATTATAGTCACATCCTGATGTCATGTTGTGCCACCCTTAGGTGATGGAGGGAGTCACATCCTGATGTCATGTGGTGCCACCCTTAGGTGATGGAGGGAGTCACATACTGATGTCATGTGGTGCCACCCTTAGGCAATGGAGGGAGTCACATCCTGATGTCATGTGATGCCACCCTTAGGTGATGGAGAAATTTTTCATTAAAGTATCTTTTCCATTAGCCAAACATTTGTGAACTCTGGCAGATGTTGTATGTTGTAATGCACAGTGCCAAATGCTCAGAATAAGCACATGTCTGTAGTATGGTAGGCTGCCCCAGCCCACAGAGCTCCTCAGCTGGGCCTCACTGTTCTGGGCTCAGATGCCTCACATTTAACCCAGGGAAATGGATGTGCCTCAGTGTCTGAGCCTCACTGACATCATAGGACTTCCTTCAGAATTGAAGAAGAGAATGGGGACCAATAACGGCATCATATTTATGTATATGTACAATTCAGTTTATTTTTATGACTCCTTCCACTTCTTTCTGTTTGTTTTTAAGCTGCACTAATGCTATTTCTCAAAGAAACAGCGGGCTGTATAATCCCATAACACACTTCTTTGACAGTTTTAAAACTCATAGGCCTTTTAGTAACTCAGAACCCGGCTACATCTGTGTATTTATTTATTTGGGGGAAGCACAATTAGTTACAAGGAAACCCAAGCTACTTCTGACATTGCATGACTCTCTTCCAAAATCTTATGGGTCATAGGAGTGTTTTAGACACTTCTCTGAGCACAAGGGCCGGAGGGTTTCATTTGCCAATGGCATAATGGACCAATAGCACACAGTGATTCATCCATAAGACCAAAGCGAGCTGATGTTCAGGAAGGAGTCCCCCATCACCAGAAGACTGGCTTCAGAGGCCTCACTAGGCACAGCAGACTCCTGTGGTTCTGGCCATTTCCATGTAAAAGAGCTTCCATTCTGGGGAAGCCTGAGTGGGTGACTTTAAGAAAATGAGTGAAGCCATGCAGATGAATTAGCTCTCTTCCTATTAACAACAAGACCAAGCAGGACTCCAGGAACCCTTTAAACCCACGAAAGACACCACCAGCCCTGGGGGAGGTTGGGTATGTATAGTTGAAAAATGGAAGACACAAAAGGAATTTCTGACTCCCTCTCCTAGAAAGCTGGGGAAGAACAAACATTCCAAATCTTTGCCTCTGTCTAATCATGCCATGATACTCCCCACCAGGCAGCAGCTGCCTCTGGGAGATCCTCTGTGTTTAGTTAAAGTTTGAAACAGACATGTTTGGAAAGTGCCATGCCTGGTCTTCAGGACCACCTTGGCCAAGCTAGAGGTTCATTCATATTCAGCCTGCTCTTTTGGGAGACATTTCTTTTTTCTTCCTTTTTTAACATTGACTTAATTTGAAGATTCCTTCATGTGGAAAATAAAGACTACCTAAATTAATCAGAATACTAGTTTAAAACATTGGTCTAAAACAAGGCAACTTGAATAAGGCATCCTTAAGGCTCAGATAAGTTTATAGCTAAGGGTAAAAACTATTTACGGGCAAAATCAAGTATGAAAATGTGTTACACAAATACAGTTGTGACACTTAATAAATATGCAATTGCTAGCAATGTGGGTTGGGAAAATGTCTTTAGATAGGAAAAATAGAAAATTTGGACATTTTCTACCTGGTGGATTTTCTCTGTTGTGAAAGATTTATTGACCTTTTGCATAAGTATCATACAGCTCTCATTATCAGCCCCAAAGTAGAAAATGGTATTTGAAAAGAGAAATAGTGGCATATTTCATGGGCCAAAGGACCATATGATCTTAGTGTGAACATCTCATTGCCAAGAGCACAAGGGTGTGGAAAATTACAGCTATAAATTCTGAAGCGCATTGGTGTTCAGTGAGATCCTGGGTACTTCGAGGTCTCATTTTCCCCTTCTGAACTAAATAAGAAAACATTGAGACATCCTTGTAATGCTTGGGAAGAAGCATTGCAATGATAGTTTTGCTCTTCCAGGTATATTCTTAGAGGATGTCATCTAGTACAGTAAGACAAACAGCATCCTTAAACTGGTGGGTTTTTATCAAGCTCAATAGATGTCCCCACCCACAGCCACAGATAAGGGTGGGGACATGGTGTTAAAGACTGTCCGTGCCATCCCACAACCACAGAAACACCATGGAATTGGGATTCTCTCTGCAGCCATTTGTTACAGGAAAGAGCAGGTTACGGATGTGAGCACAAAGCCTTCAGCAGAGACTTACAGTGGAAGAGCTTATCAGAGAGGGATTCAGGCAGGAATAGCCAGAGTTAGCCCAGGGAAGAGTGCTGAGGTGGAAACCAGAAGCAGAGAGCTTCAGCCACAGGCCTAGGCCCTTCCTGCTTTCAGCCAGAATGTATTTAATCTGCTCTCTCCATTTCCACACTTATTTCTCATTTGCAGTGGTCTCTCCCAGGAGAAGCCTGTGCTGATCAAGCTAGGAGTTCAGAGGTGATTGTGAGGTGACTTCCCGACTTTTATCTCACAGGTCTTTCTTTCTGTATGTGTCATGCATGACCTGTCCTTCAAATACAGGTGGCATATCACAGGTCTGGAAGCAAAATCTTGAAGCTGCTGTTTGTTCTTTCATTTGGTTTCAGTTCCCCAGAGTTTCCTGTATTTATTGAAAAGTCCCCCTGGAATGATTTAAGGCCAAGAACAGACATTTATTTTCAGGCTCATCCTTAAATGGAGACTGAGATGCACTACTCCTCTGCACCAAATTCAGGAAAGTCCAGTGCACCTAGCTGTAAGAGCTCAAGCAAGGTATTAGTACGGGGAACTAGAAGGCACCAAAATTGTGTCTTTTCAGAGTAGTGAGAAATGCTAGCAGTCCCCCTAAGGAGGCTTAGAAAGGCTAGCAGAAACAGGATCTTCCCAACACTTAAAAAGGAAAAACCAGAGAGCCCACCCTTGACTTCTCGGGTGACTGACCAGCAGAGGAAGTGGAGGAATCAAGGTACAAACGGTAGGGCAGATGGCAAGGTCGTCATTAGAAAATTCAAGGAAGTTCGGGAGCCTTAGACAAGCTGCTATGCCATTGCTGGTGCAATTCCACTAGAGGCGATCCTGTTCATTTCCTCCCCCAGGCAGTTCCCTGCCCCAGCTTCCCAAGACAGCAGAGCCAGACACATGTATTCAAGGAAGGAGATCCTGTGTCCCATTTTAATGGCCTTTCTTAGCTGTTCGTGGGATAATCCAATCATCCTGACTGACTGTTCCTTTGTTAAGATAAGATACACAGAATACATAGCCATGAAGGACAGTCTGCAACTCTGTGTAAGAAATGGCCCTTCTCTGACTAGTCACTATCAAACTTCCCTCTGGTAGTGTGACTTTTGTCTATATACGACGTAGATCTATAAGCAACCACCTAAACACTTAGCTAGTGATACTGGGTGATTAAGCTATGTCATATTGCTGATAAATATATTTAATGTAATAAGTCAACATGCAGTATAAGACTTTTAAATTATTCAGTCCATATATATTTTCACTAAGGATGAACATTCTAATATCAAATTTATGATATCATCTAAGATTTAATATGGCTTAATTCTATTAATAAAAACTAATTTAGAAGTCATTATCCTTTTTAATTACAGATTTTGATTTAGATCATTCGTGCTCTCCAAATCAGAAAATGGCCATCATCATTATTCCATTGGTCCAAAGCTAATGTTTTTCTTTCTTATTAGCACTTTCATAAATTACCTGGTGGGGAAGGCTGATTAAAAATAACCTCCGCAGAACTCCCAGTGTGGCCCCATGATTTGGCCATAGAAATTGTCAGAAATCAGTGCAGATATTTAGCCCCAAATGAAGCTATTGGGTAATCCTGTCTCCTGTCTACAGTGTTTAGCCTTGATGATGCATATTGAAGACAACTTAAGCTAGATAGCTGAGCAACCTCCGCTGCCCTGCCCCAGGAGACCTCTGCTTGTTTCTTGGGCCTGACACTGGGCACATGACTGGCTCTGGTTCTTTCTGGAACTGCCCTGCTTTGACACTGTGTTCCTAGCTGCTCCATTGCTCAACTGTATGTTCGTTTTTCAGTTTCTCTAGCTACCAGTCTGCCAGGTCTGGGGCACCAGACACCATCTGGTTCTTGACCTTGGCACTGATATGGAGGATGCAAAGCTGCTGAGTCTCCAACAGTGCGAGCATCATGAGACTTGTGTATGAGAATACAGTATAGGACAGAGGAGATGAGACATCATACCTCTCACCCAACTTGTTGTCCACACGGAATAGGGCTTCAGAGTCCCCTAGGTGACCCCACGGAAGGCAACTGCAGTTCACCAACAAACGAACAAAACACTCTTGGACCTAGCTAATGTTACCACAGTCACTAAACACCTTCAGTTACAAGAAAAACCAGCTTATTTCACAGTGAAGCCAAAATACAGACAAACTGTACCTCACCCACCTCTGGCTCCAGTTACAGAAGCCGTCGAGCCCAATGGAAAAGAATAAAACAAACAAAAAACTGCAGCTGCCCAGGGAGCCCTGGAGGATTTTCCCTCATGCTGCCTGACATGTGAAGAATGGCAGGAAGTGAGTTTCAGACAAGTGTGGACATCAGTACCACAGCTCTCTTCTTTTCAAGAGCCCTCAGTACAGTCTGTATCTTGAGAGAGTTGGTCAAAGAAATGACCAAGCAGGAAGGTCAAGGGACCTTAAGGAGTTGACTCAGTTTTTATTCATCTAACGCATATCAATTTAAAGGCTAAGGCACTTTGATTTGCTTCCCGGCTTTGTCAAAAGAGCTGCACAGTTGTAAATGAAGTTAAAGTCCAGCTCTGATTAGCTGAATCTTCAGTTCTCAAATGGAGGCAAAGAGGGCCGATCCCACATGTGTACACAGACACGAAATTGTTGACTGGAACACAACAAGCTCAGAACAGCGTCATTATTCAGATACAGTAACACAAAAATGTATTTCTAAGTAATTTTCCTATATCTTTACATCACTCAGTGTGCAAGTCTATTAAAGTATTCAACAACATGCACCATATCTATTTCTTTAGTTGTCCTTTTCTTGCCCTAGAATGTCAACTCTACAAGGTCAAAAAGAGAGGGTTCTAAATCCTGTTATGTTCCCAGTGGCTAGCACATCACTCTGCCTTGAGGATGGGAATAATTTACTCATTGTCTGAATAAAGGGGTGAATAAATAAATTGAAGAAGAAATAAGGGTTGTTGCTCTCTTATATACCTTTGCCTCTTCAATTTTGATTCTTCCTTCCACATGAAATACCTGAGTCTTTTTCATTCACATTTGGCCTTAATTCCCACTAAAGTCCTTCATATGGCCACCTTGGACATTGCCATTGATTCGGTGATTACTTCTATGGGAGTCCCTATCTGCCACCTGCTTTGCATGCACACACACACACACACACACACACACACACACACACACACACTCACACACTCGCAGAGAGAGAGAGAGAGAGAGAGAGAGAGAGAGAGAGAGAGAGAGAGAGAATGTACAAATTTTAATGTAAATTTTAAACATTAAACATGGCTCATCTTGTCCAACAGAAGAGGAGTCTGGAGTGTCTAAGATATGTTAACAGCATTGGGGACAGTCCCTAAGTCTCTGTTATCCTGCACGTGGAACGGCAGTGATAATTAATAATCAATATATCTTGTTCATGACTATGCAAGAGGGAGGAAGAAAAAGGTCTCTGCCTCAGCCCTGCACATGCAAGTGCATGCAAACACACACACGCACACACACACACACACACACACACACACACACACACACACACACACATACTTCTAAAATGTTTCCACTTAGAAATAACTGATGGCACACCTATAAAGAGAAGTTTGGGTTCTGAAAGGGGAACATTAATAGAATTGTAAAGTTAGGGACAAGAAATCGTGTTATTTTAATAGAAGTTCCCCATAAAATAATAGAATAGAGATCCTTGTAATAGAGATACATTGGGGCAAAAATCATACCTTCTCCTGCTTACCTTCAATCAAGCTACCCTGGCAAGATGAAAGAATTAGAAGAATGAGCTTGACCTTGAAAGGGATAAGATTTACACACAAGTACCGACGTGATGCAGTCACTGGTTTCTGCATTTGCTTTCAGTTAAGAGTTTAAAGGGAAAAATAAGCTGAGTAATGATATCAAAAGTGCATTCTTCTAACTTGTGGGTGAGCCACAGCCGCTCATACACAACCAAGTAAACACAGAGACTTATATTGCTTACAAACTGTATGGCAGTGACAGGCTTCTTGCTAACTGTTCTTATATCTTAAATTAATCCATTTCTATAAATCTATACCTTGCCACGTGGCTCGTGGCTTACCAGCATCTTCACATGCTGCTTGTCCTGGCGGTGGCTGGCAGTGACTCCTTCCACCTTCCTGTTCTTTTCTCCTCTCTGTTAGTCCTGCCTATACTTCCTGCCTAGCCACTGGCCAATCAGTGTTTTATTTATTGACCAATCAGAGTAATTTGACATACAGACCATCCTAAAGCATGTGGGGGCTCAGACCTATACCTCCTAATGTTTATAACTATTTCCTCTTGGCATACTGTGGACACATTCCCTGTATCCCAGGGAAAGATGTTGCCAAAAATAAAAGATGGAGTGATCTTCACTCATCCTGAGCAAACAACAATGTGAAATGTTGACCGTGAAGACATTGACCATGCAGCCGTTAAAAATTCTTTGACTTGCTTGAGTCATTCAAGCTTAAATGCTAAAAAGGAGGAAGGTACTGACAAACCATCCTCCGAGACACCTTTTACTCAGAATCCAGCTTTGTCAGTAATTTCAAGTGGACATAAACAAAGATTGTGCTCAATATTTCCACCCCCCAGAGATCAAGAGGCCAGCTGTCCTTCTAAAAGTTAAAGCAGATCCTAGTGAAACCTTCTCTATGCACTAACTAACGCCAGTACACAGTTCCAGAGAGCCCATCACACTCTGCAGCTGTCTTCCCAGCCTGAATTGCACACAGAACAGGGCCATTGAGCAACAACCTTTTATAGCAATTTCAGTTTTGAAAACACATTGCCCAAGTAATAGTTTTAATAGTTGAGCCTTTTCTCAGCAAATGATATAAGTAAGAAAAAGCCTTTGCTCTATATTTGTATAAAGCTTTCTCTAAGTGTTCCCTATGAGGCAATTTTATATGGGAGGTGGTGGAAGTGATTAACATTTAGCAGTTATGAAACGAAGGTCTGGAGAGATGGAATGGTTCACCCAAAGGTCTCAGAGGTAGGAAGCAATAGACAATGTACTTGAACCCAACTTCTGGCCTTCAAGGATGCTGTTCTTTCCACCTCATTATGTCCTGCTGGCCTGATTCAAAAGCTTGCTTCAGGGGATGCTGGTGTCCCAGCATGGTATCTCTGCTGAGGTATTGCTGAAGCCCCAGTCTCAGGTTCTGGCAATGGTGTCAGCCAGCTCCATTGTACAAAAGCAGATATTGCCGGTTTTCATACTTTGCATCTGTACATAGCTGACTCATGTGGGAAAATTCCATGAGACTTAATCCAAGTGAGTCCTTTAGAGGGCCTCCAGGGAACTGGCCCTTTTTTGGACAGCCACCAATAACAACTTAATTGTGCACTGGCTTCGTGAATGTGTGCCAGGCACTCCACAGGATGCCTTCACTTACTGAGCTCATTCACATCTCACAAAGACTCAGAGGGACAGCAACTATCAGCCTTTCCCTTTGCTCGGAGAAGAAAGGTCTGGAAGTTTTGGGGACATGCCCTGTTGGGGAAGATAATCAGAAAGCAGAAGTTGTGGATTCATAGTCCAAACATTTAAACCCTGCATAACTACAGTAGGGCCCGTGCCTTCCTATCAGATGTACAGAATTCAAGCACACTATGGGCCATCACAGAGCAGTAGCCAACTTGCCTTGGCTCTGGGCCCTCAAAATAAGACATATCTGAATGAATGAAAAGAGATGTCAGTTTAGTACTTTAAAACTATCACATTGTGCCAGGCGGTGGTGGTACATGCCTTTAATCCCAGCACTTGGGAGGCAGAGGCAGGTGGATCTCTGTGAGTTTGAGGTCAGCCTGGGCTACAGAGTGAGTTCCAGGATAGGAACCAAAACTACACAGAGAAACTCTGTCTTAAAAAAAAAAACTATCACATGTTCCTCTGGATAATTCATCAAACATGAGAGTAGAGCCGAAGAGCAGACTCCTCAACCACCAGGAACTAAAGTCAGCCCTTCCGATGCTTACTCTTCAGGGTCAGCCAAGAGGAGAAAAGAATAAAGAGAGCACATCATACTGTTTGAAGTCAGAAGGAGAACTTTGGAGCCTGTGTCTCCAATACTCACAGGTGCTTTTCATGGAATCATCTTTGACCTTTGAAAAGAGCCCGTGCTTGAGCTGTGTGTGGTGATACATGCCTGTAACCCCAGCACTTTGGAGGTAGAGGCAGGAGGATCAGGACTTCAGGATCACCTTTGGCTGCATAGCAAGGACAAGGCCAGCCTGGGCTATGTGGAACCACGTTTAGAAAGGAGAGAAAGAAAATGTCCCTAGTAAAAAGATCAGTCCCACTAGACCTTCGTTTTCCTCTGGTCTCCAATGCCCTATAGTCCCTGGCCTGTGGGAGTCTCACGGCTGTTGTTTCCTCCATGTCTGACCCTGATTTGCCCCCAGATAGCTCTCTGAGTAGAAGCTAGAGGAGGGCAGGAAAGCTTACTTAAAGAAAATGTATTAAAGGAGCTACCCAAGGACCAGCAGGCTGTGGGGGCTGGAGGCTCTGATCTCAGCCCACCAGCTGCCTCTCAAAATGCTAGTGTCCTGGTGTGATAAGGGCCAGGATGGGCAAGCTGACCACAGGCCTGGCAGGAGCAGCCTCTTTCACCCTGCTGTCTTGTCCAGCAAGTCTCTGAGTCAGCATTCTTGGTGGGTTTGTCTTTCCATCAGAGCTCTCTTTAAAGTATGTGGCTTCAGATGAGAAGCACACATGGTCTCTGGGACTAAAACAAAAGCATTCCGAGTCACCTTTCTCTCCTCCCACTCCAACACACCCCGAGCAGTCATCCATGTAGCCAACGGACCCATCTGTGGCATAAGGGAGAGCAGTGAGACTTCTGCAAACTGCTGGTGGTCCCCCTTGTATAGACAGGAGCAACAACAGCTCATTCTGGGCCTTGGAAGTCACCTAGTACCCCTGCACAGACAACTTAGCAAAAGATCTCCAACACCTCCCCCAGTTAGCATCTCTTATATAAGCATAACCCAGGCTAGGGATCTCTTACCAGTCTAGGCCCACCAAGACAACCTGGTGAGGTGACCTGGCCAACACAGGCAGGGGAAGGACAGTTGTGTGATTGGAAGTCGCCAGGGGTCACTTGGCTGCTTAAGTCCTGCTCACTTCCAACGTGACACAGCAGTAAGTCACATGTCCCCCACATTGTGTTCATTTGGAAAATATGTACAAAAACAGTTCCCATCCAGCAGCCACAGTGGAGTGACACGGTATGTCTCCAGAATGCTCTAGCCAAAGAGGTCTAATTGCATGCATTATTATTATTATTGATAATGACTTCCCTGGTGGAGTCTACGTTAGAACAGTGGTGGGACTGGAAGCTGCCCGCAGATTGACACTCCCTGTGCACCGATGTGAGGATTAATCTCTCAGTGCACAGCTCAGTGTCAGCAGGTCACTTGGAGGCTCATCCTTCAGAACCACAGACTTAGAAGGCAAGTTTGAGGTGGCAGGGAACAGTGGGGTAGAGCACATACAGAGGTGAGGCAGAGGAATCCACAGTGCTTTGGTTACTCATCCCCTGGGTCCTGCAGGCCTCAGGCTGAGCAGTGATGAACAGAGGCTATTGCCCTTGGAAACCACTCACATTTGTCAAGCATTTCCTCTAGTTCATTTGTTTCCAGCACCTTTGAGTCCCTCTGGCATAATCACCGTACCCTTTGTCAACACAAAGTGATTGTTTAAACGACTCAATCAGATCATGCCATGGGCTACTATTTCCATTTATTATGATTTATTGCCTGTTTAGCACCAAAGTGCCAGGCACATTCAACAGAAGACACACTTGAAAATGCTTTTCCTTTCTGCTCTGGAGGTCCTCAGAATAACAGCAGCCCGCTGGAGGAAAGGAAAGATTATCCACACTGCTGAGGGTCAGTGACTAAGGACAGCTAGAGAAGGAGGTTTAATTTTCCAGTTGACAAAGAACAGAATTCTTCTGTTGTGACTGGTCCTTCAGCTGACCTAGAACACAGTAGTGTAATTAAAGAGAGGGCACTCCTGGCTTTCACAAACTTAGGAAGCCATTTGTCATGGCTACGTGAAAGCGCGGAAGGCAGAGTCCGACATCTGCATCTTCTGTCTCCTGCACTGACCCTCCACACTGGCACTTTAGTGGCTGGATAAATGGTTATTTAATTGAGTCATGCTTGAAAGACCCAAATACTTATTTTTCTTATTAATAATAACATCTGCAATTTAGGATCTGAGGTTGGGGTTGGGGTGAGGGTTGCTGTAACTCTGGTCAGTTATTTTGTGTGTGGGTGGAGATATGGATATAGAGCATGTATGCATGTTTAGGAGAAGGCATGTGTGTGTGTGTGTGCAAAGGCAGAAGTTAATAATGGGGTCTTTCCTCAACCCCTCTCCACTTTTGTTTTGTTTTTTAAGATTTATTGATGTGTTTATGTGTGAGTTTATGTGCACAGCATGCATGCCAGAGGCCATGGAGACCAGAAGAGGGCATCAGATACCCTGGAACTGGAGTTACAGGTGGATGTGAGCCACCTGATATGAGTGCAGGGAACCGATCCTGGGTCCTCTGCAAGATGAGCATTCCCAAGCTCTCAGCTATTTCCGCAGCCCCCTCCACCTTTAATCTCTCCCTGAACCCGAGGCTCATCACCTGAGCTTCAGGGATCTCCCTGTCTCCAGCCCAGGGTTCACATCATCTTTAAGTCTTGCTTGTGGTGTTGTCAGCAAAAGAAAGGAGAAACCGGATGCTAGCTGCAGTGTCTGGCCCAGCTGGAAAATCTCGGGAATGGGCTGCTTGTTACAACAATAGCTAATTGACTGAGATAAGTTTCTTTTAATCTCGTAAGTGAATATCAGAATCATATTAACTTCCATAGTTAATCATATTAACTTACAAAGCACATAGCACGGGTACCTCCCTCACCAGTGATGGCTGAGATGGAGGAGGCATGGTTTCCACAATCCTGCTCTGAATGCCTTCTTGGTGCTGATGATAATGCAGCAGGAGTTATTCTGAGTTAAGAAGCCCACTGAATAAAACAACATGCTTTCTTTGGAGCTTAGAAATGAAAACTGGCTGGTGAAGCATAGACTTCTCATTTTTTGTTGGTGGTGGTGGTGGTCTTTTTGTTTGTTTGTTTTGGGTTTTCCAGACAAGGTTTCTCTGTATAGCCCTGGCTATCCTAGAACTCACTCTGTAGACCAGGATGGTCTCAGACTCACAGAGATCCGCCTGGCTCTGCCTCTTGAGTGCTGGGATTAAAGGCGTGCGCCACCACCACCCAGCGACTTTCTCATTCTTCATGGACTCATCACTCACTTCAGTACCCTAGGCAGCACACTGGTCCCAACTATCCATTCTTTCCTCAGCTTCAGTTCAGCTGTCCCCTACTGCTCACAGGATAATCTGACCACTACCAAATCTTTCAGAATATAGCTAGTGCCTTCAATTTTAATGGTCTTGTGAACTCATGGGGAATGTGCTCAAACACGGATTCTCAATCAGGAGGCTAGCAGCATGAAGATGGGGAGGCTGAGAATCTGCATTTCCTGAAAGTACCCCAAAGATGCCACCCAGGAGGTGATACTCAGAGAACCAAGAGTTTAGAAATTCATAGAGAATTTTTCCTACAAATCTTATACAGTACATTTTTACATTTTTTAATTTGATAATATAGTACCATAATAAAGTTTAGCTAAACCTGAGGTTTCTAACACCAAATGATATCTTGTAGTTATGGATACATACACAACCCCAGCTATATGTGTATATATATACATACATATATGTGTTTGAAATATACACATATACTCAAACATACAGGCTCTTCTTTCAGTTAATAATAAAAAGCAGGCTGTGGTCCTGCTTTCCAGAAACATGAACAGCAGTCTCTGACTGATTCATTTGGTTTTGGTTTCTGTGGTCCAGGTTAGACCGTGTGTGCTGTGCAAATGCTCTACCACAGAGCTACACCCCAACATTCTCTTCAAATCTTGTTTTAAAACAGTCTCCCTGAGTCACCCAGACTGGCCTTAAACTCATGAAGCTCCTACCTCAGATGTATATCCCCTCTTCTTTCGATTGATTTTTAAATGGTAAGATGTACCTTTCTGATCGAATCTGTATTCTAAGAAAAGGAGACATGTTTACTTAAGATTTCATTACAGTGAACGTAACAGAAACAAAGAGGAAAAAGAAAACAGGAAACAGCCACTATATAAAAGATAGGAAGAGATACTTATGCTTCTCTGAGGAGGTAACAATGAAGATCAAGGGTGTGCTGCTGATTAAAATACACTACTTACACATACATAAACACACACTATGTGCCAATATAAGATAGAAAACTCCTCTTTCTAAAGCCAGGCAAACTCACTGCCTTTTCCCCTCTACCTACCCGGCATGATTGCTTATCTAAAGGGATAAAGAGAATAGATGATTCTGAAATGGTCTCACCAGATACATGTGAACCTGTTTATCCTCCAAGCTCCTGCCCACTGCCATATGGGCTGAAATCCTGAGAGTCTCTTGGGACCCCTGTCTTATTCCCAGATGTCTACAACTCTCCCATGCTTCCTGCCCTGCCCGGTACATCTCTCACCTGTACAGCATGTCCCATGAACCCTGCCTGGTAACCTCTTCATCAGTGGTCCTACATGGTCTTCCAGGCCAGTGAGCCAACACTTCTCTTTGATGACCAGGCTTCAAGTCTGCAGTGATTTGCTAACACCTGAATAATGGACCTCACAGTTCTGTGTTCTACAAAGGAGGAAGCCCCACCACAGCTTCATCTCCTGTTATGTCACACCTCAACTGGGAGTGTTAATGAAAAGCTTGATTTTAGTGTAAAAAGAAAGATGGTTGGTTTATCTCTTTGCTTGCTGTTTCCAAGAAACCACTTGAAAGAAAAGTTAATTAAGATGAGAGAGATTATTTTCCCGTGAGATAAAATTGTAACCAACTTACTCTTCACTTAAGACCATCTCCTAGGGGAGACCTCCTGGAGCCCCAGAATGAAGTTACACTGCACGAGATGCTTCTGTAGTGTTTTCTCTTTTAACTTTCCTTTTATGACATGCTTCACTCAATACCACTTGGCCGCATCTGCCTCTTACAGTAAGCCCCATAACACCAAGGACATCACTTTACCCATGCCCAGTTCTTAAGAGCTGACTCCATATATTACTTTCAACAGAGCAGGTATTCAATTTTAATTAACTACAAGATTAATCATATTTCTCCATCTGAAGAGCAATCATACTTCTGCCTGCTGATACCAATAAAATAAAAAGAAACTCCCTTTGTTGTTCAAAAATCGTCTAAAATGGCATGATGCTCCAATAGAAATAACACACATTTAATATGTTCTAACTGGAGTATAATTTATTTGTCAATATCAGTGGATTGACTTACCTGTTTAGATAAGGAGGAGAAATGTCCCCTTATTCTCCTGTTTAGAAGCCTTCTGACTCTCCACTGTCTAGGGTAAAGTTCTTAACTCCCCACCCGCCTTCCAAGACTCTTCTTGGTGGTTGTTGCTTCATGTGCGTTCACAGCACACTGTGAGCTCTGCACTACAGATGGCACTTCTGTCCTTCTCTGTGTGTCTAAAGGGCCTTTACTGTCCTTCCAAATACAAACTCAAGCTTCCCTTGAATCCCTACAGTTCTCCCTACTTACTCTGCACACTCCATCCCTGCTCCTAGGAGCCCCAGACTCTGAAACAGGACTCTGAGTCCTAGAAGGCACCAAGTGTGTCTTACTCACCTCCCCAGGGCCTCGTAAAAATCTGCAGAGTATGTTTCACAGAGATACTTGGATCTGGTCACTTTTCACCAACCAAATCCAAGCACTGCCTTTCTGCCTGAGCCTGCACAGCCACGTCCTGACCAGATTCGATTCCATCCACAATCTAGTCTGCATGCAGCAGCCACACTGGCCCCTCTACTTGCTTCCAGGCAGTTCACAACACAGCGCCTTTCATTTTGATATTTATACAGACACGGATAGCATTGTATTTTTGATCACATTTGCTTCCATCCACTGTCCTCCCTTGGACCCCCACCCTGTGCCCTTCCTCCTCCCAGTCTCTCTTCTGCTTTTCTGTAAAATACCTATCCCTTCATTTGTAAGTTACGCCACTAAATAAACCTCCCTTTTAACTACGTGGAGTGGCCTTAATAATTTCACCAATAGGTAGATAGATAGATTAGACAGACAGATTAGATAGATGATAGCTAGATTGATTGATTGATGGATTCTGCATAAGAGAAAAGATGCACAATTTGTCTTGAGTAATGAGAGAACCATTACTCAATCTTCTCTCCCACTCTCCCTTCTGTAGACTATTGTATCCCTATAGTCACTTTTCTACTTTCATGTCATTTTTTTAAAATCTCGATTTTTGCATATAAGAGAAAATATGTAACATTTGTTTTTCTAAGTCTAGTTTACTGTGCTTAGCATGATTTCCAGTTCCATCCTTAACCCCACAAATAACATCATTTCATCCTACTTTATGGGTAAATCCTTCTCTCTCTCTCTCTCTCTCTCTCTCTCTCTCTCTCTCTCTCTCTCTCACACACACACACACACACACACACACACTCAAGCACACACAGCACATTCTCTCTAACCATTCATGTGATGAAGAACATCTAGAATGGTCCTACATCTTGGCTATTGTGTATACAGCAATAAATATGGACATGTCAGTACCTCTGTGGTGTGCACTGAGATTCCTTGGGTAATCCAGGAGTAGAATAGCTTGATCATATCATAATTCCATTTGTTTAGAAAAGCCTCCATACCGATTTATATATTGTCTCCACTAGTTTCAATTCCCTAGACAGTAAATAAAGGTTCCATCCCCTACATACTAAACACACACACACACACACACACACACACACACACACACCATGCACATGTGTACACATCCTCACCAGCATTTGTTTGTTTGTTTGTTAATAGCCAGACTAACTGGGGTAAAATGGAATCAGCATTTTCCTGATGGCCAAGGATGTAGAATATCTTTTTGTGTACTTACTGGTAATTTGTATTTTTCCTGAGAACCCTCTGTTCAACTTACTTGGCTGTATTATCAGTTGGCTGGTTTTTCCTCTGATGACTTTTTTTCTGCTGTGTCCATTGCCCATTGCTGGTCCATACCAACTGGATTCCTTACAAAGTCCTTCAGACATCTATGTCTTGAAGTATTTTCCCTACTTAGTCCTCTGGCAGTTTTAGAGATTTGGGTCATAAAGTCTTGGATCCATTTGAAGTCGTACAGGTGAAGATGAGGCACTAGTTTCATTTTCCTGGGTGTAACTATCCATTTGTTGAAGATGCTATCTTTTCTATGATGTGTATTTTTGGCATCTTTGTTAAAAATAAAGTAGCTGTAGCTCTATGGGCTTGTTTCTAGGTCCTCTATTCTAGTCCATTTGTTTATATGTCCATCTTTGTACCAAAAGCACACTATTTTGTTACTGTGGCTCTGTAGTATGATTTGAAACCAAGTATTATTCCTTCAGCATTGTTCTTTTAGCTCAGAATTGCTTTGGCCATGGGGTGCCTTTTATGCTTCCCCGAGAATGTTAAGATTTTTTTTCCTAGATCAATGACGAATATCATTGGAACTTTAATTCTGGCCATTTTTTACCTTAAAAGTCTTTCCGTCTTCTAATATCTTCTAAAATTGTGTGTGTGTGCACTTTTGTATTGTGTCTGAAGGTTCATATCAGACTTTCTATCAATACCTATTTGCATATTAATTTTCTGTATCTTGTACTACCATAGAAAGGTCCATGAAGATAGAAAGGCTACTGTTTCCAGAGTCCATTTTCAGTGTACAGAGCTCTGTAACATAAAAAGTAGAGGCTGAATTTGTTTAATTTAAAAAGTAAGGTGAATAGAAAAGCTGGGAACTGGGTCAAGGGATAGGGAAGAAAAGAAAGGCTTTAAAAAGACAACGCTGGTGGGGTTGCAGAAATGGTGCTACAGTGAAGACCACTGGGGGCTCTTCCAGAAAACCTGGGTTCCGTTCCTAGCACTTACATAGAGGTGTACAACTGCCTGAAAATCCAGTTTCAGGGAACCAGATGCCCTCTTCTGGCTTCCTTGGGCACTACATGCATACATTACACAAACATGCAGGTAAAACATGCATAAACATAAAGAAGAAAAGGAGAAATGCTGTAGATATCGCTCTGTATAAATAAAACACTGACTGGCCAGTAGCCAGGCAAAAAGTATAGGCAGGACTAACAGAAAAAAAGAGAAAAAGAAGAGAAAAAGACAGAGGGAAGAAACACCAGTTGCCCTTCAGGGACTATCATGTAGAGGCAACAGGTAAAGCCACGAAACACTTGACAACATATAAATTAACAAAAATGGACTTAGTATAAGAGTAAGAGCTAGACAATGATAGGCCTGAGCTAATGGCCGAGCCGTTTAAGTAATATAAACATCTAAGCGATTATTTTATACGTGGGTTGTGGGACCACGGAGGGCCTGGTGGGACCTGGAGAGAAGCTCTCCAGCTACAGAGAAAGAATAAATAACAAAGCTAGCCATAGAACTAAGTTTTAGGAAGATCTCACTAAGATGTGGTACTGAGATTGCATAGTCTGGCTCTAGACAAAAGGCTTTGCTTCCGCTGCCTTTCTTCCCTTTTAAACACTCCAAAATATCTAAGAGAGGGGCACACTCTTTGTCTCCTGTGGTCATATCGACAGAGAATTACCTGTTGCATTCCACTGTGGGATTGCCCCTAAAAGTGACTTAATCTTGCTCCTGAATTCTGTCCATGAACCATTCACTGAGGAGCCAAAAGCCTCCTAAGGAAGATTATTTGAGGAACTCTGAAGGTGGGTGTAAATTTAGCTAGAGTTGGGCATATATCCTGTGAGTAACTCACTCTACTTCCATCTCTGGCAAGATATAGCTATGATTGGTTACCATCAGTTCTTACGCCCAAACAAAAAGGCACCTGTGATTGATAATTTTCAGTTCTCTGCCACATCAGACAGGGCTATATTTCTGTGATGAAGAACATGGTACTTGAAGGGCTTTGAGATTAAAAGTACCTTCTAAAGATTGAAGTAAAACCTCTTTAATTCAGAATCTTCTAACTCCACAAACTCAGAATTTATCATCAGTTTCAATGGGCTGAAACTTATTTTGGTCTGTGGTAAACAACACGGAAGGAAGTTACTAAGCCAAACAGTGGGAGAAACATTGGCAAAGGTGAGATCTGAGTCTTTCACCTGCCTTCATAAAGGATTTCACACTATTATTTTTCTCATTTTTAAAAACTGAGATGTAATTCACATACAGTAAAACTGGCTCTTTTCATGTATATCTGTGAGGTATTTTTCAAAACTACATAAAATTATATTGTCACATGTGTAATCCCAGCACTTAGGAGGCAGAGGCAAAAGGATCAAGAAGAGTTCAATGTCATTCTCAGTTATGTAGCAAGTTCAAGAATGGACTGTTATCTGAGACCTGTATCAAAAACAAAAGTAAGCAATAAACAGTCATTGCAATTGTGAACTCTGAACTACCACGGCTGACTGTACCAAGTCTGCAAAGAGTGGACCCATCAATGGTGTCAGGCTTAGATGGGAGAGGACTAGGGAGCCCTACCTCACTGCTGAGATATTTCCTACTAATAGATTCAGGGAAAGAAGAAGTCATTGACTTCATACGTGTACCCACCAGTGACCCCACTGGACTTTAATGGCTAGTCCCCAGCCAGTGATCACACAGATTCTCCTGTTTAAATTAAATGGGTCATCAAACAAAACCAAACATCATAAATGAGGGTGGGAAGGGATGGGAGGTGGGTTGACGGAGTTGAGACAGATGAAAGTGTGGGGAGGAAATAGTAACCATTATGCATTGTGGATATGAATGAAACCGTCAAAGACATAACAGTTAGTAATAACTTTAAAGCAGCAAAATAACTATTATATTATCACTGTCATGAACCAAATGCAGAACAGTCCCACAGCCTCTAACATCACCCCGGTCCCATGTCCACCAGAGTCAACCTCTTCCCACACACAGCTCCAGGGAACCTCCACTGTTTGAGAATGTTCAATAAATGTCAGTTATATACTCTATCGCCTTCTGAATCAGGTGTTCTTTTTTTCATTTAACATAATGCATCTGAGATCCACTTGTGTTTTGGGGTGTATGGCTAATTTGCTTCAGTTCATAGCTGTGTTCATCCTTTTACCAGTTGATGGACAGCTGGACTGTTTCATTGCTGGTAAAATTCACCATAAAATATAAGTCACAATAAAAATCCACACAAAGGTTTTTACATGGATATAAGTTTTTATCATACTGATAAACAAATGTTTAACTTCTTAGGAAACTGCCAGACTATTTTCTCAAGTAGCTCTTCATTTCCAGTCACAATGCAGGGAAGGTCAGCAGCCATGATTTCAGTCAGTCACTGTTGCTTAGTTCCAAGCGCAATGTAGGGACCCAAGTGCTTCTCCTTAAAGTCCTAACTGTCACCGTCTACTAATGGCATTGACCACCTTTTCATGTGCTTATCTGCTACCCATATACCATCTTGGTAATGGGTCAATTGGCAATCGGCTCCTTTTCGTCACTTAAAAACCTAGGTCTGAACTATCAGTTTGATAGCTAGTACATGTATGTGTGAGCATCACGTTCCATAGAGCTCACTTCATTTGATCTTCACAGTCTGGGAGGGAAGTAAAATAGGTTTTACTCCAGGTTGCCAGGAGAAACAGAGGCTGAGGATGGTTATGTGGCTTGCTGAGTTCACACCATGAGACAGAAGTGGAGCCAGAAGCAAGGCTTTCCAGTTCACACTCCCCACAAGTTGCTGAGTTAACTCCTGTCTACCTTCCCTGCCCTGTGGCCACTTTTCTGACCAACTCCCAGCTCCAGCCAAACTACGCCATGCTTCACCTTTCTTCTCTGGAGCCCAATCCAGCTAATGCTTTAGGGGATATTCTAGTAACCAAGTGTCCCCTGACTTTCAAAGATTTTTTTTTAAAGTCAGAGTCTTTCTTCATACTGTAGGCTGGCACAAAACTGTCTTCAAACTGGCTGCTATCCTTCTGCCTCAGCCTCCCAAGTACTGTAATTCCAGGCGTAAGCCACTCCACCAGGTGATTGGGATTTTGTTGTTGTTGTTGGTGGTGGTGGGTTGGCTTGTTTGTTTGTTTTTGCATTTTAAGTAGCATTGGAAGACATTATCTCTTCTGGACTGCTTTTACTGTTTAGAAAGATGAGAATAGTCAAGGTTTGGCCATGGGCTCTGGATTATAGAGTCATTTGCCTCATTCTCACTTATGAGCTTAGTAGTTCTGGCAAAAATCTTGATTTAAGCTCTAGTTCTCTAACCCGTGGGGGAGGGATAACAGCGCCATAGTTCTCAGAACTGCTGTGGGAATTTCAAGCTGACATATGTGATGCGCACAACCAAGTCCCAGCTCCTATGAAGCATTCACTGGGTAGCAGTTCCATCCTTAGGTACCCTGACCCACCCCAGGACCGCCTTTCTGCTCTGGAGGAACTCAGGGGGTGCCTTGACTCACTTTTAATATGAGTGTAAACATGAAGCTTCAATACCCAAGCGCAGCCACTTAAAAGTTACAATGTGCCGGGCGGTGGTGGCGCACGCCTTTAATCCCAGCACTCGGGAGGCAGAGGCAGGCGGATCTCTGTGAGTTCGAGGCCAGCCTGGTCTCCCAAGAGAGTTCCAGGAAAGGCACAAAGCTACACAGAGAAATCCTGTCTTGAAAAAACAAAACAAAAAAAAAAAAAGTTACAATGTTATAACACCCAGTGGACAACCCCCCCATAGTGAAGTTACAATGTTATAACACACAGTGGACACCCCCCCATAGTGAAGTTACAATGTTATAACACCCAGTGGACACCCCAGTAGTGA
>CABHPR010147979.1:22965-40202 GCA_902168415.1 Peromyscus melanophrys | reverse complement strand
TGAGCCTCAGGATCAGGCTGTGACAAGGTGGGGCACAGAACCAGAAACTATGATAACTGATTTGGACTGCCCTGTCCTGAATCCTCACAAAGAAACTAGGCAAGCTCTGCTCCTGGGAACAGTAGTGATACACAGGGCACCTGCTGGAAGATTCAAATAAACCCGAGGAGCCAGACAGCACCATCCCAGCATGCACCTTCCAGGAGTCAGTTCTTGCCCGCTACCTTGTTGAGTCAGGATTTCTCTTCTTGTTTCTGCTGCTGTACTGTGTACTCAGGGGTAGCTGGCCCCAGAACTCCCAAGGATCGCCTCTATCTTGCTGTAGGAGCGCTGGGATCACAGATGTGGCTATAGTAGCCAGCTTTCTTCTGGGTTCCAGGTGTGGAAAGTGGGTTGTCAGCCTTGTGCTGAGCCATCTCCCCGGCCCTTATGAGAATTTGTAAGATGGCTTTCTGGGGTGTATTGTTTGGATCTAGAGAGCAGCTGATACACTTAACTTGGGGATACACATATGGCGGCCCTAAGTAAGCATGGCCTGTGTCTAACATCCTTGTTTGACAGGTCTGTGGGGAAATAGGTGCTATCTCTGTGGGCAATCTTGGCTTTATCAGTTGTAATGAAGTTCCTTGACTTAGCAGGAAATACAAGCTAGATTCCAGAGTGAAGGGCTCCAGAGCGAAGGGCTTCTCTCCATTGACACGACTTTTGAATTTTTTTCTTTCTATTTTGTCTCAGGCTGAAGTTGAAAAATATGCTGTGCATTGAATGGTGTCCGGCAGAAAGACACGTTCAGCTCCTGACAGTATTTGTGAATGGGACCTTGCTGGAAATAGGAAACCAGCCCTAATGCAACGTGACATTTGTTCTTATGAGAAGGACAAGAGGCAAAGACTTGTGAATGGCAAGAATGCCGGAGAAGATTGAAGTGATACACCTGAAGATTGCTGTCAAATCTCCAGGAACTGGGATAGAGCCCAAGGACACACACTACTCACGGCCTCTGCAAAGAGGCCAGACTTTGGCCTCTAGCAGTATGACAGAATACATTTTTGTTTAAGCCACCCAGTTTGGAGCACTGTTTTGGTCTAAAGAATTTTTTCAATTTTTTTTGGTGGGTGATGGAATTTGAACCTAGGACCTCATGAATGCTAGGCAAGCACTCACCGAAAAGCTGTATCTCTAGTGCTAGTAGTTTATACACACTGAACTAAAACAATGTACAAATAAACAGAAAGAAGTTGCCATGAAGGAAGGTACTGTGCATCATCAGTGTGGTGTCTTTGTCTAGGAAACTGATGGAGGCGCACATTATACAGGGCTTTATCCTAGAGACCAGACAAACTGATGCTAACTTCAGCACATTCAACTCCCCTACTTTGGCCAACACTTGCTCTTAGGCATCTGAAAGCCAGATTGCAGTAGAGACTTCTTAAACTCTCTAGAACATTCCAGAAGCTGGGAAGAATTAGTCCTTAGCTGAAAATACCTCAGCATGTGGGGGTTAGTTACCTTTCTCTAAGAAGATCAAAAAGTTAAGGTACAAGAAGACCATCACTAAGGACCAGAGTGCTCAGATCTGGCATCAGTTGTGGTCAGAGAAATCATAACAACACAATTTTTCTCGAAGTAAGGTGCTGAGGCAAAAAAAAATCTCTCTATTTTTTAAATAACAAGGGTTGGTTTAACTGCATCTCTGAGTCAGATGTCTTCTTTCAAAACAATTAGGCTGCGGCTGTACATTGAAACTAGATTTCTTTCCATTTTTTAACAGTCTTAATAGAATGAACTGCCTGTTCGTATCTGTGGCGGTTAGAATAGGAGCGACCCCATAGACTCACGTGTGTGAGTGCTAGGCCTGCAGAGAGCGGCACTCTTAGGAGGTGTGGCCTTGTTGGAGGAAGTGTGTCACAGTGGGGGCGGGCTTCCAGGTCTCAGATGCTCAGGGCAGGCCCTGTGTCACTTTCACTTCTGCTGCCTGGGGACCCAGATGTAGAGCTCTCAGCTCCTTCTCCAGCACCATGTCTGCCTGCACACTGCCATGTCCGGCCACGATGATAATGGACTGAACTTCTGAACAGTAAGCCACTCAATTAAATGGTTTCCTTTATAAGAGTTGACATGGTCATGGTGTCTCTTCACAGCAATAGAACCCTGACTAAGACACTAATTAAATCTATAAACCAGTTCAGTTACCCAAGTTAAAGGGAAATATGAGCTGTCTAGTCAGTAGTTAGGGGACTCTTAAAAACTCTCACTATCTGGGGAAGGATTGACTGTGAATTCACGTTACAATCATTTAGGGGGCTGCAGAGATGACTCAGTGTACGAGAGTGCTTGCTGCCCCTGGCAGAGACCAGTTTTTGGTTCCCAGCATCAACATCAGACAAGTCACAATTTCCTATCCAGCTCCAGGGGATCTGATACTCTGAGAGCACTCACACATCACACACACACACACACACACACACACACACACACACACACACACACACACAAATACATGTCTACACATGTTCCACATACTCACACATGTCCCATACTCACATATGTCACACACATGTCACACACACACACACACACACACACACACACACACACACACACATCTTAAAAAATAAAACCCTTTTCTCTTCAGTAAGGCTTATTAGGAAGCAGAGGACAGTTGGGTGCTGTGGGAGGTTCTGTATGTCAAATGCGTTGCTCTGATTGGTCAATAAATAAAACACTGATTGGCCAGTGGCCAGGTAGGAAGTATAGGTGGGACTAACAGAGAGGAGAATTGAGAGAACAGGAAGACAGAGAGAGACACTGCCAGCCACCGCCATGACAAGCAGCATGTGAAGATGCCGGTAAGCCACAAGCCATGTGGCAAGGTATAGATTTATAGAAACGGATTAATTTAAGATGTAAGAGCTAGATAGCTAGAAGCCTGAGCCATTAGGCCAAACAGTTTAAATAATATAAGCATCTGTGTGTGACTGCCGGGGCTTGGCGGGACCTGGAGAGAAAACTCTCCAGCTACAGTTGAGTGTTCCATTTTGCTTTGGATCATTCTCATGCCTCACATGTTACCTAAAATCTAATGATTCTGAAAAACAGGACGCTGAGGGAATAATTCTTTAAGGATAATTTTAGATTATTAGAAGGTATTAGATATTTGATACTTTGAAATCATGATTATTATCATCATTACTATTATTGAGACAGAGTCTGACTATTGTAGCCCTAGCTGACCTGGAACCACTATGTAGCCCAGGCTATCCTCAAACCCACAGAGGTCCCCTGCCTCTGCCTCCTAAGTGCTGGGATCACAGGTGTGCCCCACCATGCCTGCTTTATGTGGTGTGGGGGCTTGAAGTCAGATCTCCATGAGCACTAGGCAAATGCTCTACCAACTGAGTTACAGCCTTAGCCTGCTAATATTATTTTAACTACGAGTTTAATGATTATTTATTATAATTTTATCATTTAAGTATAATTATTAATTCTTTGATAATTTCATACAATGCATCTGTGGTAATTTGAATGTAATTGGTCCCCATAATCTCATAGGGAGTGGCACTATTAGGAGGTGTGGCTTTGTTGGAGGAAGTGTGTCACTGTGGGGGCGGGCTTTGAGGTCTCCTATGCCCAGGATACTGCTCAGTGTCTCAGCCAACTTCCTGCTCCCTGCCAGATGTAGGACTCTCAGCTACTTCTCCAGCACCATGTCTGCCTGCACACAGCCCCCATGATGCTCCCCGTCATGATGATAATGGACTGAACCTCTGAAACTGTAAGTGAGCCACCCCAATTAAATGTTTTCCTTACAAGAGTTGCCGTGGTCATGGTGTTTCCTCACAGCATCTTATATTCACCTCCTATCTCCTTCTCCCCCGAGTTTGATAATTCTTAAAGATTTTCTTTTTATTATGTATACAGTGTTCTGCCTGCATGTGTCCCTGCAGGCCAGAAGAGGGCGCCAAATTTCTTGGTTTTTTTTTTGTTGTTGTTGTTGTTGTTTGTTTGTTTGTTTTGTTTTGTTTTTGTTTTTGGAATGAGTGCTCTATTTGCATGTATGACTGCACACCAGAAGAGGGCATTCAGATCCCATTATAGATGGCTGTGAGCCACCATGTGGTTGCTGGGAATTGAACTCAGGTCCTCTGGAAGAGCAGCCAGTGCTTTTAACCACTGACCCATCTCTCCAGCCCACTATTATTATTATTATTGTTGTTGTTGTTGTTTTTGAGATAGGGTTTCTCTGTGCAGCCCTGGCTGTCCTGGATCTCACTCTGTAGACCAGGTTGACCTTGAACCCAGAAATCTACCTGCCTCTGGGCAGGGTCTGACTGATTGCATTTGGCCACAGCCTTGAGGATTACCCACAAAACTTAAAGATAAGTCCTTTTTAAAAAACCACACTTGCATGCGTGTGTGGTGTGTGTGTGTGGTACATGTGTGTGTGTGTATGGGGTGTGTGTGTGTGTGTGTGTGTGATATGTGTAGTGTGGTGTATGTGGGGGGAGGGTGTGTGTGTGTGGTATGTGTGGTGTGGTATATTGTGTGGGGTGTGTGTGTGTGTGGTATGTGTGTGTGTATGTGTGTGTATGTGTGTGTGTGTATGGGGTGTGTGTGTGTGTGGTGTGTGTGTGTGTGGTATGTGTAGTGTGGTATATGTGTGTGTGGGGTGTGTGTGTGTGTATGTGTGTGTGTATGTGTGTGTATGTGTATGTGTGTGTATGGGGGGGTGTGTATGTGTGGTGTGTGTGTGTGTGTGTGTGTGGTATGTGTAGTGTGGTATATATGTGTGTGTGTGTATGAGGTGTGTGTGTGTGTGTGTAAGCCAGAGGAGAGTGCTGGGCATCCTCTATCACCCCTCGTCTCATACCTTTGAGGTCTCTCTTTGAACCTGGAGCTTTTTTGTTGTTAGACTTGGAAACAGCAACCCCGTGGTCCTCCATCGTGGGAACTCGGTGCTCTCAGTGCTGGGGCTACTGGTGTGCAGGGGACACACATGGCCTGCTTCACGGATGTTGGGAACGGAGCTCTGGTCATTATGCGTGTGCAGCAAGTACTTGTAACCATCGATTGTCTCTCTAGCTCGACAATCTGTTTTTTATTTGTTGTTTTTTAATTTAAGGTCATTCTGGGTAGAAAACTAAACGTAGTGCTAAGGAGCTTTCCCTCTTCCTTCACTTTGTAGACTGTGCTGGGGTGTGGCAGCTCTGGATTCAGAAGAAAGGGGGTACAGTGGTGATAATCTCCCACGTGTTTCAGAAGAAGCCACTTCCTGTAAAGGTGAGACCAGTCCCCTGTACCCTCATCTGACAACATCGGAAGATAAAAGACAGTCCTAGGCGCTGGCTTTTCCTGCCCACCTGAAGCGTTTGCAGAGCGGACCACTGGAGGGTTTCTAAAGGAGGCGAGGAGGAAGAACAATGGCTGCCTTTTAAAATCAGCTCAAGGGGAGCACGGGCTGTGCCAGCAGCCTGGCAGTCTGCCCTACTTCACCTCGGCATTTATCACCAAATAGAGCCTGACCGAGCATCGTATCCTTAAAAGCACAGCTGGGGACAGTGGGGTGGCTCGGTGTGCGAAGGGGCTGCTGACGCCTGGAGTTCGATCCTCAGGGCTCATACAGCAGAAGGAGAAAATGGGCTCTGGCAAGATGTCTTTGACCTCCATACCCATGCAGTGTCACGTCTTCACACACATGTGCACACATACACACACACACACACTCAATAAATAAATGTAATTTTTAAAACTAAGAATAAAAGCACAATTGTATCATATTCTGCGGCTGCTTAGACAAGCACAAATTAAATTAGAAAAAGATTAATGATATACAAATCCAAGTGCCAGAGCACTGATTTATGATGATAAACCATCCACCTTCTTCAGTTCCCGTCAGCCTGCTCCGAGGGTCGGGCATCCTGGCTGGGTGCTCACGTCCCGCCTGTTCATTCCCAGGCACAGAGGTTCTGAGACAGTCAAAACAGAAGCCAGAAGCATGTGTGCATCACAGGTAGAGGGACTGAGGCCATTCCCACTGTGGGGAGGCCACAGCAGCTCACTCCTGAGGAGATTGATTTGTTCTCCAGAACAAGTGTCTTGTAGTTCACAGATTCCTTTTTATGTTTTATCACAACCCACAATCATGACCAGATTAATTACTATTTCTTTTGAATCCAATATACTTAATATGAAGTCAAGGATTAAGAGAGAATAGAGAGTAGCCGGGTGTTGGTGGCGCACGCCTTTAATCCCAGCACTCGGGAGGCAGAGCCAGGCGGATCTCTGTGAGTTCGAGGCCAGCCTGGGCTACCAAGTGAGCTCCAGGAAAGGCGCAAAGCTACACAGAGAAACCCTGTCTCGAAAAACCAAAAAAAAAAAAAGAGAGAATAGAGAGTAAAACTTGACACACACACAACACAAACACACACACATATACATACATACATACCCAAACATAAACACACATATGCACATGTACATGTATACACACAACACACACACACATAGATACATACATACATATCCAAACATAAACACACATATGCACATGTACACACACATACACACAACACAAACACACACATACACACAGACAGAGACACAAACACATGTACACACTGTTTATTTTTGCAGTGTTAAGAACTGAACTCAGGGAATATACATGCTAGGCAAAGGCTCCACCTTTGAGCCATGTCTTTTGGTCTCTGCATTTTTTATTCTAAATTTATCCAGAGTGACAACCGAGGGGGCTATAAAAGAGATACTAAGCAAATGTAACCCTATAATGCTGAAGGCCCAGAAATGCCCTGACAGTCTATAGCTGAGAAGTTTATTTCAAAGGAGACAAATGGGCCCCACCCCTGGTGCCAATCACATCAACAAACCACCAGTCACTACCCAACCGTGTGAACGGTGGAGGGCGGAGAACCAACGTTCTGAGGACACGAGGTCAGAGAAGTCCAAGGACTGGGCACATAGCTCAGATGAAAGAGTACTTGCCTCGTATGCAAGAGGCTCTTGGTCGTCCCCACGGTGATGGTGCATGCCTGTAACCCCAGAAACCAGAGGGTTAGCAGTTCAAGGTCATCCTCAGCTGCTTAGCACTTCAAGGACAACCTGAAGTGTATGAGACCCTGACTCAAGGAAAAGGTGCGAAGGGCTGAGGGATGTGTCAGTCATGAAGCGCTCGCTGCATGAACCTGAGGACCTGAGTTCAGGGCCCACACAGACATGTCCATTTTTTAAGCAACAAGCTACAAGCACGACCACAAAGGAAGAGATGAGGGTCCCCAGGCACAGGAGAACAGAGGAAAGGCACCGACGGTGACACAGACCCTACATCCCGTGGGAACTACATGGAAAGAAATGACCTGTGATGGGCTGGAAGCTCAGGGGATAAGAGCAAGCATGAGGACTTGAGTTCACATCTCCAGCATGTAACCAGCCAGGCATGGCCGTGAACATGTCTGTAAGCCAAGAGCCATGTGAGATAGAGACAGAAAGATCGATGGGGGGAGGGTGTGAGGTCGCTGGGGACAGGAAGATTGCCTGGGCTTGCTGGCTGCAAGCCTAGCTCAGGATTCGGTGAGAGAACCTGTGTTGGGGGAATAAGATGGAGAACAGTGGATTAGGACGCCTGATACCATTCTTGGGGTGCTAGCCGTGTGCACCCGTGTACACATCACACATACAGTTCGACAAATACACACACATACGCAAAATGAATGAATGAGTAAGTACATAAACACAGAGTGCTGAAGTGATGCTTGCACAGACGACATGTCTGGACAACACAATTCATAGTAGCCGAGAGGTAAAAGACACCCAACGCTCCACTGAGGGATGAAGGGTACATTCATTCAATGGAATCACACTCAGGCCTAAAAAGGAAGGACAGGCTGACTCGTGCTACAACATTTGAAGGTATTATGCAAAGTTAAACACAGCAGTCAAAAGAAGGCCAAATACTGGGACTGGGATGGCCCATCTGGTAAAGGGCCTCCGTCAGGGCAAGTGTAAGAACCTGAGCTCTGTCCCCTGAACTCATGTTAAATAGTTGAGCATGGTCATGCATGATCCCAGCTGGGGAGGCAGAGACAGGAGGATTTCTGGGACTTCCTGGCCACAGCATAGCTAACTTGCCAGAGTGTTTTATCACAGCAATAGAAATGTAATACTTGGCTGGCAGCGGTGGCGCACGCCTTTAGTCCCAGCACTCAGGAGGCAAAGGCAGGCGGATCTCTGTGAGTTCAAGGCCAGCCTGGTCTACAGAGTGCATTCCAGGACAACCAGGGCTATTAAACAGAGAAACCCTGTCTTGGAAAAAAAGAAAGGAAGGAAGGAAGGAAGGAAGGAAGGAAGGAAGGAAGGAAGGAAGGAAGGAAGGAAGGAAGGAAGAAAGAAAGAAGAAAAAGAGAAAAAAGAAAGAGAAAAAAAAAGAAATGTAACACCTGCATCCACTTCCAAAGCGGTCTAAATTCACTGTAGTTCTTTCAAGTAGAGATTGATTTAGTAGCGGAGTTATTCACTAGCACAACCTCTGCCAGTCTGGGCGAGGCAGAGGCTGAAAGCAACCCCTGGAGTGACAGAGCCACCAGGGCTGTGGTCCAGAGCTCAGGCGGCATGGGTGATGTGTACATGGGTGCACATGGCAGGCCACTGTCGCTACAACTCATGCCGCAGAATGAGCACTAGCCGTGGGACGCGGGGTGTAGCCACACATACCTGGTGGAACTGTAGCAAGATGAGAACTCTGCCTCATGTCTTCTTCCTAAGTCACGTGTGAGTGGGTCCCACGGACAGTCGGGGTGTCGGGGCCAACTTTAAACCCTAGAGTCACAGAACATCTTAAAATGAGGATGGACGGCAAGGTAAGAAAACAAACCAGAATCCCACGCATCCTCCTGCCGACAGCCACCATTGTGAATTACCTGAAGTTTTTTTTTTTTAATGGTCATGAGTGTGTGTTCCTTCCTGTGTGAGCGTGAGTGCATGCATGTCACCATGCACGCACGTGTAGAAGTCAGAGGACTATCCTCAGCCTTGGTCCTCACCCACTTCATTTGAAACAAGGTTTCTTGTTTGTGGTTACATACCCCGGGCTGGCTGGCCCTGGAGCTTCCAGGCATTCCTTCCATCTTGCGTGGGATTACAGACGGGCACTGCTGCATTTGGCTTTCTGTGG
This sequence comes from Peromyscus melanophrys, assembly GCA_902168415.1. Taxonomy (NCBI): domain Eukaryota; kingdom Metazoa; phylum Chordata; class Mammalia; order Rodentia; family Cricetidae; genus Peromyscus; species Peromyscus melanophrys. Next base: position 31,018 of record CABHPR010147979.1, on the reverse strand, counting down.
GTCCTGGGGGTCAGAACTCAGGTTCTCATACTTACACAGCTAATGCTTTTCTCACTGAGCCACCTCCCTGGCCCTCACCTGAGGATCGTGTATACAAGGGTTATTTATCTCTAGATAAGGTCATGTGACAAAAAATTTAAACATTCAAACATGATGTGCCATGCTCATCCTGCTGTTCTTCATGCTGCTGTCCTTTCAACCAAAGAACCCAACGTATATCAAGAACATACTTCTACACTACTCTCTTGAATAAAAATATGGCTTCCAATGTTTGAAATTTTGTCACATTAAGGGAGTATGATGAAGTTGGCTACATGTTCATGTGGTAATTTTTAAAAATAGAATCATTTGAATAGAATAGTCTTGGCCTTGTGGAAGAAAGTTCTTGAATTCCAAGAACCAAGTGTCTTCACTGTCTTGTGCTCCCTTTCACCTCCTGCATGTGTCAGGTGACATGTGTTCTGGACCAAACAGGCCTGGCTGCTTGGCAGGCTGTCTTCTCTAATTATAGCACCTTGGGGAAATACACCCTCCCTGGCAGCTAAGATAAAGTCCACACTGTGGGAGAGGCCATCTGTGCTGTGTCCAGATCTACTGGGCGGGAACCATTTTTTCACGAATGCTGGCCCAACTTTCAATTGTCTGCACTTGTAATTCTGCCTGAGGGCTTTTTGACTTCAGCCATTTGTTCAACCTACACAGAGGCAAGATGGAGATGCAGGGAATAAGAATCCCCAGAAATCCCTGCAGGGACATCCCTCGGCCACCCTAGAGTCCCGCAGCTGGACCCAGCTATCCAGAGAAGTAACTCTTTGTTTTTGTAAAACAAAGTCTTAGTCTATAGCCCAGATTGACCTGGAACTCATTATGAAGCCCAAGTTGGCCTCAAAATTGTGGTAATCCTCTTGCGTCAGACTTCCCAGAGGGTTACAGGTCTGAATTCCCCTCAACACACACACACACACACACACACACACACACACACACACACACACACACACAGAGAGAGAGAGAGCTAGTCCTGTGTTTCACAAAACCTCCTCTGCCTTATTTTCCCACTATTTTCCCACCCCAATCAGATTCCCAGAACCACCTCCCAAAACAACTACTTACATTTGAATCTTCCTGCTGAAGGATGCACCCAGCTGTCAGGCTCTGGCCAACACCCCGCCCCGCCCCCATGAAGAACTGCATCTCTGTAAACCCCATAGGCCACAGTAAATCTTTCCTCACTGAGATTAGAGTACATAGCTATTTAATCCATCCTACAAGAATGTTAGCTTGCTCAAAAGCCTTTGGAGCTTGTCTGCACAAATCTCACATGGAATACCCTCTTTTCCAAATATCAATTTATACAAAGGATGGGTAGCTTGAGCAAGGTGGGATGTGAAGACCAGTGCCCCAAGAGTCTCCCCAGATACCTGCAATTGTTTTATTTCCAACAACCCAAGCTGTTGCAGAATTTTTTCAATAACCTTGTTAGGCACCACATGCTTCTCACTCAACCATAATACTCCCAAGAATTTCTCAGCTCTGCCTGGCCCTTGCACCTAGGCAAGGGCACCTCCCTTCCTTGCTCCTTGGGGGTGCTTGCACAGATTTCAGTTGCCTTCTGCAAGACACCCAGAGGTCAGATTTACATAAAGAATTATTTTACTTGGGGAAAATCAGTGGGTAAAGTGCTTGCTGTGAGTAGGATCTGAATTCAGTCAGATCCCTAGCATCCATGAAAAAGACAAGAAGTTGGTAACATCAGCACTGGAAAGGGGAAGGTGGGAAGCCTTCCCACCTTGAGCCCGGAGCTTCTCTGACCAGCCAGTCCCAAATGCTGAGCTCAAGATTCAGTGAGAAATCCTCGCCAAAAAAAAATATGGCATGTTGTAGAATATTATTTTAAGGTGTGTCACTTTTGTTTATGTTGCATTTGTTTAACTCTGTGAAGCTGTGTTACTGTGTCTGTATAAAACACCTAATGGTCTAATAAAGAACTGAACGACCAATAGTGAGGCAGGAGAAAGGATAAGCAGGACTGACAGGCAGAGAGAAGATATAGAAGGAGAAATCTGGGAAGAAGTAGCCAGAGAAGGAGGAGGACTACAGGGTCCAGCCACCAGCTAAAGAGCAAGCCACAGAGTAAGAGTAAGGTTTACAGAAGTAAGAGAATGGGAAAAGCCCAGAGGCAAAAGGTAGATAAGATAATTTAAAGTTAAGAAAAGCTGGCTAGAAACAAGCTAAGCTAAGGCTAGGCATTTATAATTAAACTAAGCCTCTGTGTGTGATTTATTGGGGATCTCGGTGGCGGGCCCCCAGAAGAATCAAAAACAACCAACAACAATGGTGGAGAGCATAGAGGATGATCCTGAAGCTGACTTCTGCCTACCATTCCCCCCAGAACCTTTTCACAGATGGTGGGAAGGACCCCTAAGGGCCACTACTGTCCATTCAAACAAGTGCCCATATCCAAAGAGGGATGGAAAGAGCCCATCACTTGCATGAACTGTTTCTTATGTTTTGTTTTTGTGTCTTTGAGACAGGGTCTTACGATTTAGCCTTGACTACATTGACTAGGCAGGTCTTGAACTCATAGAGATTGTCCTGCCTGTGCCTCCTGAATGCTGGGATTAAAGGCATGTGCTACCACACTCAGCTCAACCATTTCTTCTAAATATCAATCTTGGGTATGGGGGTGTGGGTGGGAGACACGACTCTAGCTCACTATAAGTCACAACCATTCTCCATGAGCCATCCTGTTTCCTCATCCTGGGGTACTTCCTCAGGCCACTGAACATCCCTCCAGGATGGGGCTCAGTGAGGTTGGCTCAGTGTGCTTTGTCTAGCCTGGGACCAAAGGGGAGCTGGACCTTGCTTTTGCCTACCTCCTGGCTACCAAACTCCAACTGATTCTGCAGACCTGGCAGGCTCCAGGCTGGTGTAGTGGCTACTGCTTCTCCATAGACCACACTTGGGTACTCAAAGGGCCCAGGCTGAGTGAGCAACCTTCACTCCTGGGAGGGAAACATATACAGCATACTCTGGGGCGATAACTGCCCACTCCTAGCGTGAGTTCATCTCCTCCTGTACCAGTCCATCTTCATATCTACCCAATGATGCCATTGCCCTTGATACCCTTGGGACCCACCAGAAACCAAAGCATACCTAGCCCTAGCATTCACTCATGACCAAATAGTTTGCATATTAGTAGAGGACCAATAAATCCAGAACTCAACATGGAGCTCTATCCTCAACGGCAGGTGATCTTGACTAGGAAAACAGTTGCTCTGTTTCTCCAGCCATGAGAGGCCCTTCCTCCACAGCAGCTGGTACAAGCTAGTTCACCGGTATCTCCATGGCATCCACTCCCATGCTAAACTGCTGTTGAAGAGTCAGAGCCTTCTGAAGGTCACCAGCAGAGCATCTGGCTTCTCATTGGTTCCCCACCCCACTCTGTCTTACACAATCACCACGCTTGCTTCCACGTCCCCTTTCCATGCTCTACTCTTACCTTCTCTTGGTTGCTTTAGCAGTCCACAAACCCAGTCTGTGTGCTGATCTAAGTCATTCCTCCTCTAGAGACACTCGTCCTTCTGTATCCCCAGCTGAGAGGAACAGCAAACTCCTCCTCCATCTCTTCTCCTTTATGCAGTTTACTTACCAAACCAGAAGAGTCTGTTTTGAAACTCTCCCCTTGTGCAGACAGGCAAGCTTCTCTTTCTGGGCACACAGCTGCACCCCAGGTACACCTTGTCATTCAGAGAAGGGGCACTGAAACTTCCACCACAGCTTTACTGCCATCCTGGTTCCTTACATGCTGCTTTCAGAGACCGCAATGTAATCTCTGGTCCAGTAGCCATTCCCGGATGTCTCAATACTCCTTTGGTGGATCACATTCATCAAGGAGGCATGCATTCCATACCACATGGAGGACAGGCTCCCCGGGACTGCCCCTGAGGATGCTCTAGCCTCAGACAGCTTACCCTCAATTACCTGTCTTAACTCCTGTAAAGAGGACAACACGTTTGCTGCTCCAAAGATCATGTTTGCTTCTGTCTCACTTCTGTTTGGACAGGAAGTGTTGCGTTCCCTCATCCTGGAGAGACACGAACAAATGTCCACTCACCCCAGATAGGGCACCAAAGGCAGGTCGAAGAAACCACCCCATCTAAGTCTGCCAAGCACACACTGATACCCTCATCCATACCTATAAAAAAGAATAAAATAAATGTAATTTTAAAAAGAATTGATGATCTAGTCCTTTGCAGTTTACAGGCTCAAATAAAAGAAGGACGAGAAAGGGAAGGGGGGAAGCCACAGAATTTGTGGCCAAGCTCCCAGTTTGGGTTCCAGCCTCATGGATACCTCTTCTGCTGCAGCCTGCCTCCTCCTATGATCCAGATCAACATCAGCAGCCATTGTTGCTCCTCCGCACCCTTTGAACGCTCTGGTCTGGATCACAGTCCTTTGGAGAGTGAGTTGGGCTCTTCAAATTGCAGAATTTAGGATTAAAAACAAGGGGTCCTCAGAAAGACAAAGGGGTGATGTGTGAGCAATATAACAGAAACATGGATGGACATGCAGGTGCCTTTCCACAGTGTCAGAATTTATTAAATAACAGTAAATTCAGATGCCACCTGTGGTGGTTTGGATGAGAAATGTCCCCCATAGGCTTGTGTTTGGGAAGGTTAGGAACCTCAGGAGGTGGAGCCTTGCTGGAGGAAGTATGTCACTGGGGGCGGGTCTTTGAGTTTGTACTCTAGCCTTACTTCCAGTTCACTCTCTCTGCTTCCTGTTAAGATGTGATCTCTCAGCTACAGTTAGCCACAATAACAGATTCTCTTATTTCAATCTTAATTATTATTATCTTAAATATTTCTTCTGTATTTTATGTATATGGGTGTTTTGTCTGCATATACTTCTGCTCACCAGAAAGGAGTATCAGATCTCACAGGACTACAGATATGGACAGTTGTAAGCCTTCATGTCCTTCATGTATGTGCTGGGAATTGAACCCAGGTCCTCTGGAAGATCAGCCAATGCTCTTAATCGCTGAGCCTTCTCTCCAGCCCTCTATCTTAATTGGTAATATTAACTCTTAGGTCACACATTATACTTCACAGAATATGTTCCAAAATCCTGTGTGTGTGTGTGTGTGTGTGTGTGTGTGTGTGTGTGTGTGTGTACATGTGTATGTGCTTGTGCACTCATGTGTGCATGCAAGTGTGTGGTGTGTTTTTGTATATGCACATGTGCACGCATGCATGTGTCTGTGTGGTATGTGTGTGCGCATGCATGCACATTTATGTGTGGTGTGTGTTTCTGTGTACGTGTGTGTGAGCACATGCATGTGTGTTTGTTTACATGTGTGCGTGCCTGTGCTTGCATGTTACAGAACAGCTGATCACAAAGTTCATAGGACTATTCTGGAAACAGGCAGAAAGCTGGCACCAAGGCAAGGAGACGCCTCTAAGTTTGGAAGTTTTGTGATTCACAAGTACACTGAAACACCTAATGCTGGTGTGGGTGGCAGGCAATCCTGAGTGTTGGAGAGAAATGTGGGCAAGAGAAACTGGACTCCAAAGGGACTCAAGAGATCACGCAGCAGAAGCAGAAAAAGACAAACAGGAAGGAGGAAGCAAGTAGCTTTCAGCTGTGACCAGCTCTCTTTCCCTTCGGGGTGTCCCTGCCTACCAGGCTCATCTTTCCTTGCACAGCACTCACAGGTCCCAGCTCCGAGGGCATCCCCTCGCCCTGAGTCTACAACGGACTCTTTTGTCCTTCCTGGTCCTCAGGTAGCCTCTCTCCCCTTGGGCCACCCTGGGAGTGAAGGGGTTACTCAGTGGTTTTTGTTGTTCCCGGGAAGCACAACAGTATTCAAAGTATCCCAAGTACCCTTGTGTGGTAGTTTGAATGCAGTTGGCTCCCATAATTTCACAGGGAGGGCATTACTAGGCTTTGTTGAAGTAGGTGTGGCCTTGTTGGAGGAAGTGTGTCACTGTTGGGGGTGGGCTTTGTGGTTTCCTATGCTCAAGATACTGCTCGGTGTCTGAGTTCACTTCCTGTTGCCTTCTGATCAAGATGTAACCAGCACCATGTCTGCTGTGTGCTGCCAAGCTCCCCACCATGATGATCATAGACTGAACCTCTGAACTCTAAGCCACCACCTCAATGAAATGATTTCCTTTACAAGAGTTGCTGTGGTCATGATGTCTCTTCACAGCAGTAGAAACCCTAACTACATTACCTTGTTTTAAAAAAAAAGTAAGAAAAGAAATGAAAAAGAACATTGTCTTACCTCTTACTTGCTCAGTTTGGTCCCTGTCCCTGTCTTTCTGTGCAGAATATGTTTGCTGCTCTTCAAAGCTTCTGCTCTGTCAGTAACTGGGCTTTGTTTTTTTAGAGATTTATTTTGTTTTATTGTTTTTAAAAATATTTATTTTGCTATTTTTAAAATATTCACGTGTGTGTGTGTGTGTGTGTGTGTGTGTGTGTGTGTGTGTGTGTGTGTGTGGTGTGTGTGGTATCTGTGCCTGTGTGTCAGTATGTGCTCCACATGCATGCAGGTTCCAAAGGTGTCCAGAAGAGGGCGCTGGATCCCCTGGCGCTGGCGGGACGGGGGTTTGTGAGCCACTGGACATGAGTGCTGGGAACCAAACATCTCTGTAAGAGCACCATGCACCCTTAACTGCCACGTCGCCTCTCCAGTTCATCGGTGACTGTTTTTTTTAATAAGTTCTGCCCTTTGTTATCTATAGCCTTTCATATTTTTCTTGTTTCTAGGACCCTCTAGTCAATCAATATTAAATTCTTTTCACAAATCTTTTTGGCAGGAATCAAAGCTACAGACAACTCTATAATATTAAGTAATGAACACCTAAGTGCCAGATGGTGAGGGTTCTAAAATCAGGTGTGTTTTTGAATCTGCAGTATTATATTCATCTGACCTGGGGCAAGTAATTTAAACTCTCCAAACTTCAATTTCCACAACCATAAAATTGTGGAAATATACCTTGTGAAGATCCCATAAAAACATGGTTAATATCTACCAAATAATTGCTAAATGTCAGACTCGGATTTAAGGCCCAAAGTATTAACTCATTTAGAAATTCACAGGCTCCTCGGGAGAGTCCTGGGCAGCCATGGTTCTGAGGATGGAGAAAGTGATGGGGCTGGAGAGACGGCTCAGTGGTCAAGAGCACTTACTGTTCTCGTGAAAGACCCAGTTCAGTTTGTAACACCTACATCAGGGGGCTCACAACTGCTTGTATCTCCAAATCCAGGGGACCTGACACCCTTGTCTGGCCTCTATGGGCACATACATGCATGTGGTGCATGTACATATACTCAGGCACACATACAAACACATAAAATAAAAATAAATATATTGTTTCTTAAGGTGAGGCACAAAGAGGATTTAAATAATAAAATGAGTTCAAGGTCACTTAATGGAATTGTAGAATTACAAGCTGAACCAGATCGTCTGGCTGTGAAGCCCAGACTCCAGAGCACTGACCATGATACCACACTGCCCCCATTCCACCCACGTGTGTAGACTGGAAAGTGATATGCACAGAGGAGCAATTGTTCAGTGTAGTACACTTCACATAATCCCTCTTAAGCAGAGGTACCCAGTCTGTGGTCTGAGGGCCACCTGCATCCCAGGACAGCTACACATGTGTTCCAACAGAGGTGAGGATGAAAACACCACATCTCAATGCCAGCAGCCTGGATACCCCTGATCTAAGCATGGCTGAACATTATAAGGCATTTTGTTCTTTATCTCCCTACCAGAAACTTCTCTAGTGACAGACAGGCAAGTCAAAACTCTATTAATATAGAGATAAACCAGACCAGTAAACTGTAAATTTGACAAAGCATCAAAATTCAACTGGACATGGTGGCTCACACCTGTAATCCCTCACTCAGGAGGCCAAGGCTAACCTGGGCTACATTGTAAACTTCATGCCAGCCTGGGCACCAATGTGAGATTCTGTCTCAGAGAGAGAGAGAAAGATCTCTCTCTCTCTCTCTCTCTCTCTCTCTCTCTCTCTCTCTCTAT